>WAAG01025431.1:218467-262964 GCA_013390105.1 Tichodroma muraria
GCCCGCACCGCGCTGGGGGAGAGCGCCCGACCCCGGGCGCGGCGGCGGGAGCGGCCCGGGAGCTCGCAGCCGCTTTGTCCCCGGCCGCGCCGCCCGCACCTGCCCCGGGGCGGTGGACAAAGGGCGACGGAGCCAGGCCCGGCCCGGTGTGCTCGGGCTCGCTGCGCAGACCCCGGAGACTCCGGCCCTGTTCCGCCCGGTGTTTCGCCGTCGCCGAGGGCGCTTCTAGGTTGGGACCAGGACTGCCCTACTCACCCCGGGACCCTGACCGGGCAGCGGGGAGTCGAGGCGCCTTCCTGGAGCCCTGGTACCTCTGTACCCCCTGGCAGCCCACGGGGACCCTGCAGGGGTCAGGGGCTTCTCGGCCTCGCCGCTTGCTGCCCCGCACGGCCCAGGCTGCAGGACTCGGGGCAGAGCTGCTGCCGGGCACCGCGGAGCCCCGTAGAGCCCCGCAGCACCAGGTATGCCCAGCCTATGCCCTCTCCTCTGCCCGCGGCTCACTGGGAAAGGGGTAGGCTGGTCCCCAAGGCACCGCGTAGTTTCTTGCTCATTCAGGCTGACAGACTCGTGCCGAGCTCCATTCGAGTTCCACTGCCGCACAAGTTCATTCACATGCTGCTTTTCGAGCAGGTCTGTGCACTCTGCCTCTGCTCTTGGGCAACCTAGCCCGGGTGGCTGGAGGAGCTCAGCGAGAAGCAAATTAAATACCTGTAAAGTTGGAGTCAAGAGGAGAGCTGAAACCTTGACTGACTGCACCAAGCATCTCTCTGGGAGAAGGCACTTGTTTGCATCTGTGGCATATCAGAACAGAGCAGTTCTTAAAACCTCTGGTGATAGTGCTGTGACCCCTTCTCATAGTAGAAAGGTATGGCTGGATTCCACACATATGCTACTGTGCTGCCAGATACTCCCCACAGGCATCCCTGGCTCTGCTCCCTTCAGCATGGCTCCCCCTGTACCCTCTCACTTCCTAAAGGAAGGTATTGACAGCTCAGGTCAATGCCATCCTCATTTGACCTTTCTTCCCCTTCTCTCATGACTGTTTTTCCATGCCTCACCCAATACACATCCTCTGCTTCCTGGAGAGGAACCACTAACTACACCTTTGTTTTAACAATATTTTGTAATAGTATCTTTTGTTACAAGGGCTGCAGCTTTTGAGTTAAATTCATCTTCTGCCCATTAGCTCTACCAAACCACCATTCACCCACCCCATTTCCTGAGCTGGTTCAGGATCCTATCCTATGTCCTGGCCCTGTGCTTGGGCACAGCAACACCTGAGACTTGGTAGCCACCCCTGGGAACTGAACTATACAGCATCCCAGCTCCTGCTGCCACCGGTCCAGGCTGAGCTGCTTCTCCAGAATAACCCACTCTTCATTCCACAGGGCTGAAGTCATCACTTTGGGTGGAGGTGCCCTGAGAGGCAGCAGGGCTGGTGCAGCAGGGAAATATAAATAATGACATGCAGAGGTGGTACTGCAGCTGGCAGTGACGAGCAGGAGTGCAGAGCCTGTGGAAGCAGCGGTGCTGAGGCAGCATCCCAGCCATCTCCCCTTGCATATCCTGAGAAACCTGGACAAAGCTGGGCTACCAGAGCCACCACAGCTGTCTGCCACACTGCCCAAACTCACTGATGTTTTGCTCCTTCCCAGCACCTGCTCTCTTGCATTTGGAGGGCAAATACCTTAAAGGGGGAACTAACTAACAATTTCAAGTCATCTGGCACAGGTTTTATGTTCCATAATTGCCCAACCTAGGCACACTACTAATGCTAATTAAAAACAAGAAAGAGGAGAAAAAAAATAAACAAGAGCTCAGTATTGGACTCACTAAAGGATAACATCTCTTGGTTTGCTACCTGTGCATTACTATAATTTTAAATGTGTTATTTTTAAGACAGTACAAGTTGAGCACTCTAATATTGGGTAGGGGAGAACAGGATCCATGTGAGTTAACATCTGTGAAGATCAGAGGGAAAAAAAAATTGAGCCTTCAGGAAGACTTGGATGGAGGAAGTGGTTGGACTTGCATCACTGGCAATGACACAGTAAGCTACCATGTAACTTATTCCGAGGTTGTTTCCAAAACACACACATGATATTTTGTATTTCCACCTTAGGACCCCGAAGTCCTCTTTAAGTATCAATTCATTTATCTCTGTAATGCACAGGACAGTGGGTCTTGAAAAATCTGCTGATTAGTGACAGTAGGAAGCTTTCCTCACAGAGAAGTAAATATATAAAACATTCCAGACCTTATGATTGGAAAGATGATCTGCCGAATATAAAATAATGCAGCATTGTATTCCTGGGGCTGCAGACAGACAGCTGTAGTGCTTCTGTGGCTGCTGCTGAGAGGTTGCCAAACACCAGCGAGATTAACAAAACTGCTCAGTTTTCTTGCTGCTATTCAGTGTCTCATGTGTGGTAGAGTGACACTATCAAAATCATGTCCACTTCCTGCTGAGGAGGATGATTGGCAAAGCTCTGCCCAGCACCAGTGGAAGACACTGGAGTTATTCATGGTGAGAGGGAGGTTCCAAAAAGGGGAGGTTAGGGGAGGGTCAGGGAGAGCAGCCGCCTCTTTTCCTCCCTCATCATATAAAGCTTAAGGAGAGATTGTATTGGAGACCAGTCTCTAGCTGTGAGGTTTTGGCAGTCAGGAGCTATGAAAAGTTTCACTTTTCATTTAGTTTGGACAGTTAGTAAACAAATTTGAACTGGAATTCAAATAATTTTTGTAACACTTGCATTACGATGCTGAAGTTGCAAACCTGGAAGGTTTTAACTGTGGCTCCATAGGCAGCCTGGGGGCACTGCCTGGCTCTGGCAGTGGCTTCTGGTGGTTCTCACGCCTGCTCTAGGAAGGATGCTGACCCTCTGGAAAGGCTGATGGCAAAACCCTGCTAGCCCATGCATAAGGCAGCCAGGGGTGCCCACCTCAAAGGGAACCCACTGCTCCAGCAGCCACCTACCTGGCAGGAGCTGGCTTGGAGCAAGAGTCAGGCACACAGGCAGAGAGGAGCTATTTAGGGAAATTACATTATTTCTATTCCACTCAGGTGGGGGGAGGGACAGAGTCAGCAATAGGAAGAGAGGAATGACTGTAAATGCACCAAGGATTTCTTTACTTCCTATAAGAAACCTCAGGGAGCAAGATTCATGGGGGAGACAACTGTTTACATGGTGCAGAGCACTGAAGAACAGGATGGGTGGGAATACAGAAGAGGAATAGGGTGGCATGCAAGAGAAACATAGATGTTAATAAAGAGCAGGAGAAAGGGGATAGAAAGAGTAAATAGAGACAACTGGGATAACCAGAAAAGGAGCGAGGGAGGAAAGAGGAGACCACCCCAATTACCACAGAGCAGCAAGAGGGATTGGAGCCTCACTGGGAAAAAAAGGGAAAGAAGTCTGCAGGGGTTGAAAAATAAAGCATCAAGAGAATTTGCAGCATAGTAAATTCAGTGTAGGGATTCAGCATAAAATAGAAGAACCAGAGAGGTCTCTGAAGGACAGTAGGAGATTGCAGGCTTCCACCCGCTGTCCTGGAAATGATGGCTAAGGGAAAAATCAGAGAGCCCTGCCTGCTATTCTCCCTCTCTACAAACTCTAAAAACTACTACGTGGCGTCTAGTCTCCATGATCCTATCTAAATCAGTCCAGCAAATGAGGGAGGAAGCCCTGGCTGCTGAGCTCTAACAGAGGAGCTGTTCCATGCATGGAGTGTGCCCAGCAGCACACCAGCCCAGGTGCCACCTCTGTGCAGCAGCCTGTGAAGGATCCCCCCTCCCCAAAGAGGGGATGGAAACATTTTCATTTCCCGTTAATTAATTTTTTTTAATACTGCAAAGATTGCATATAAAGTGACAAAAAACAACAACAGATCCGAAAAATAAGACCTCTCTCCTCAAAAGTGCCCTGAGCTCTGCCTTCCCTCTAACCTCTTGGTTACCATTTGTCCCAGCCTTCCATCAATCACTGCTTTCTGCTTCGTCCTTTCTCCTACCTAAGCCCTTCCCAGTCTCTACTTCCTATGGAAAAGGGACCTTTCTTAGAACATCCACTATTAAGAGGCTCTTCCCCAGCTGAGAAGCAGAGCATCGCCTCCTGTTCTTCCTCTCCTCACCTGGAAGCTCAGAGCTTCCCATAGTGGGATACAGAGGGACTCATTTCCCCACCATTAGAAAAGAGAGACGGGATGGATGCAACCAAAATCCACCAGATATGCTGGACTCTTTTAAAGAAGATTGATTATATGGTTTCTTGTGCTCACTGAAGGTAAGGCAATAGGTTTAGTTGACACAAAAAGAGAGAAATGTTAGATATCAGGAGAATCTAGCAACTATAAGGATGGCTAAAGATGGGAGAGTGGAGCCAGGAAGGCCAGGGAATTCCCATTCATGGAAATTTTTAAGAATAAATTAAACAAATGTCAGTTTGGTCATTACATCCTGTTTTGTTCTTGCACATTACATGCATAGATAGAGCCTAGAGAAGAGGAATAACAGAGAAATTTAAAGGTTTTGGTCCATGGGTTCATATTAGGGCAAGTAACAGTGCAGCCTGGGGCCAGGCTGACCAAGTACCACCAGAACTGAGAAGATGTCTGGGAAAAAAATGGGTGAAGAGGGGTAACAAAAAAAGTTCTGGATCAGGTTTGAGAGCAGCAAGACACCTTATACAAAAGGGATTTCTGAGATAACATTTTTAAAAAGTATTAAAGTTCTGAGTTTTAAATAAAATCCTGTGTCCCAATGGAAGAGGAGAAGGGTGAGCCCCAAACACACCACCACAGCCAACATCAGTGTTTCCAGTGTCTCCTTGCAGTGACATCACTGGTGCCTGGCTCCAGGTGTGCTGGGCCTCCAGCAGCAGCTCCTCAGGCAGTGATGCTGCACTATCACATGGACCTGCACATCCTCTGCAGGTCTGATGCGTGTGTGAATTATTAATCTGGGGATGAAGTCAGCACCATGTCAAGGACCTCTAAATTGTGCCTTAAAGAAGGCGGAGTCCAAGAGAATAGAGGAACAAGGGGAGAACAGGGCTCAGGGGAAGGACTGGATTCCCTGCTGAGATGCTTGCAGGAGGCAGAAATCTGGGTCCTGGCACTGTCCCAGAGCAGCACCAGAAGGAAGCACTCAGAGAAGCAAACAGAGAACTTTTGGCTCAACACATGAACAGGAGCTGAGCAATCAGAAACTGTTTCTTCATCCCCTCTCTTTCAGGACATAATCAATTTCCTACCTCTGCTATAGCACTCGCACTGGCTTTTAACTTCCCCGTTTCTTCAAGACTTATTTTCTAATCTAAGATGATGGGACCTCTGCTCCACAAATCCCAACAGCACTTCTCAGAGGACGACATTACAGCATTCAGGTACTATGATGGTGTAAAGTAACTGGGGCTAAGTAACTGTTAAACTTAGCAGCACAACATTGAGAAGGTTCGCAGATTATTTGGAGGAAAGAACAGAAAAGAGTATCTTTAAAATCCAGGGTGCATGCTGGAGCTCCTGAAATGAGAAACGTTCAGACCAAGGCAAGTATACAGGACAGAAATACACACTGTAAGTCTTCCTAAGCAGCTCAGCCTGTCCTGGTTCCTCAAGGTTTTGCCAAGGTATTTTGTTTGTACTTGTCACATGACTTACATCAGGCATCACATCCTAATCAAGACAGACACCAGTGTCTTCCCAGGCAAAGCTCCCATCCTCAGATTGCAGGAGAGGCTTAGCCGCTCGTACACGTCACTGCCGCCTGAGCCTCCTCCCTGCTGAAGGGGGAAGGAGGCGAGAGGCTGCCAGGGCCCAGGTGCACTCGTGGTCAGCCATCTCTGGTCATTCTCCTGTTTGCTGTAGGACAGGCTACTGCGAGGCACAAACTCACCCAGTGTGTGTTATACTCAGAACTGTTTTTCTACAGCACTGCACCCAGCACAGATGCTCTGGAGCAGGAGCGGTGTCCACCAGACAGGGAGGGCTTCCCTCACCCCAGGGCACATCTTCACTCAGGCATACAGGCTCCCAATCCTTCCAGGCTAGGGAATGTGAAAGGAGATGGCTGTTACTAAATAGTCTAATTTCAGCACCCTTCACCAGTTTTTAAATGTTTGGAAGTAGAAAAGGCTCAAAATCTGTTCTTTGGTCCCAAGACACAGCAATTCCCCTGCCCACACACCCTGCAAGCTGACCTCTAACTGAAGAGAAGCTCTCATTCTGCACTGCTCAAAGTCTAGTGGGAAATACTTTGCTCATGCTGCTACTTGTCCATTCTTGCCCATCTTTTTCTCACTTTTCACAGCCTTTAAGCATTTATCTTTTCACGCCTTTGCCTGCTGTGGATTTCCCTCAAGGCTGATTTTGCTACCTTAGGGACCTTATGCCATTTTCTTTTATCTGGTGGGGTTTTTTTTGGTGGTTTGTTTTGTTTGGGTTTTGTTGTTGTTGTTGTTGGGGTTTTGTTTGTTTGTTTGTTTTGTTCCAGGTAGAAATTTCCCCACCTACCTCATGCCCATGCAGTTCCATGAGCTGAAGTAAAACTGAGTCACTGACCCTTTTCCCACCAGGAACAAGTAGTGATTCACAAACTGTATTCCTCAGAGCTCCTGGCTGGCTGCTGGCCAAGGCACTGCAACAGCAAAGGACCAGCTCCCTTCCAAGTAGCTGGCCAAGGCATTATTTAGCACAAGTCTAAGACAGACAACATGGAGATACTCCTTCAAAAGCAAGGACACAGTAGGAAACCTCTCTCACAGTGGAAGTGTGAAATGTATACTGAAACTGTCCCTTTAATAAAAGTATGAATGAAACAGTAACCTCTACAATTCAGAGTTTCTGTCGGATAACTGAATCAAAACTGGGAATAGTAACATTAAACATTAGTAACATTAAGAAATGCTTAAGGCTCAGACAAAAAATGTGTTTAAGATTTTAGTTCCATCTCCCTGCCATATTCCTAATTATTTAATGAGCAATTCTGCACTCCTTTTTGTAGGAATGATCAGTGCCTTTTTAGAGACATCAGAAGAAAGGACTCTCATGAGTTACACGTGAAATAGAGGGGTCATACTCTGGTTTAAGACATCTTGACTCACTGGACTTATAATCTGATTATATGGGTGGTTTTGGAATCCCTTTGCAGTATGTCCTGCCCTGCTCTACCCTTTCCCTTCTGGAGGTATCCAGGTTTACTGCTTCACAGACACCCCTGGGGTTTGGAAACTGCCCACTTGTGATGGATGGAAACAGTGAGGCATCTTCCAAAACTTCCCACTGATTTTAAATGTTTGAGTCAAGAAGCTGGGAATGAGTAAACATTCCTCTTCCAAAGAAGGCCTGGGAAAGCTCTCAGCACACAACATTTTCTGCAAAACAAGCTCGTGGTGTCCCACGAGCACAGGTGGCACAGGTGATCAGGTCAAAAGCATAAGGCTCAGTAATTTATACCTTCTCTGTGTTTTTAGCTGCAATGCATCCTGGCCTCTGTTTACTGGCACTCTGCTGGACACCCAGGAAACCAGTAGGAGTGTTTTGCTCTCTCACATGTTACAATGTTCCTGTAACAAAAGTGTATTTAAATCACACTTTTAAGGGTGAATCTAAAAGGGCCTTTCTGGTGTTTGAAGAAACCTGGGAATAGAACAGACAGCTGCTCGTAGAGCAGCTCTGGAGTAAAACAAGTTTTTGAAGTAGGAAAGCTGCTCTTACACACTCCTGCTGTCAGGCAAAGCATGCTCAAGTGTGTTGGTCATTCTGGAGCCTTGAAAGCAATGCAGTGTCTGCTAAGTTCACTCCCAGATGCTGAGAGAACAAGGGATTGTGGGAAACAGTGTAAGATGGGGAGGGATTTACAGAGAAAAAGCAAATCCATGAAAATTTGTTCAGCCTTACTTCTCTTTTGGTTTGTTTTTAGTGAAGCTGCAGTAGGAAATTTAAAAATTTTATGCTTGTGTTGCTTTAAGGACAGGAATGCTGGAGACAGAGGTATTTGATACCTTTGCTGCTAATTACAGTGCAAGCTCCCAGTGTCCTGACAATGCCCTTGTCCCTGACCTGGAGGGGCCTCACTGTCTCAGGGTCAGCTGTAATTTAGTTTCAGGTCAGACCTGGGACTCTCCTGCCAAACTAACTGCACTTTGTTTTGAAGTAGAGACCATTTACTAGCAAGTCTGAGACCATCAAACTCATTTCACTAACAAGAAACAGGACCAAAGTGCAGAGCCCCTGAGACGAAGGTCAGTGTTCGACACAGGGAGAGTTCAGCTGCACCACGAAGGAAGGAGCTGTTCTGCCCACTGAGCCTCACAACCACAGCAGCTCAGATCTTCTGCTCTCTTCAATTAAGCAAGTTTATTAGACAGGCCTAGGGACCAACTAAGCCGTGCCAGGCCCTGAGCAGGCAGCAGCACTATCAGGCCCCACCTCAGAGCGCTGCCACACCGTTGCTCCATTTCACAGGAGGCTCCAGAGGAACGAGCTCTTCAGTAAAGTCATAAATTGTTTGTGCTGCTCCTACCTCTTTCTCACAAACTGGCCAGGTGATTTGGGTCCAGAAAATTCTCAATTACTACTTGAAAACTGAGGGGGTTTCTCCCTAACACAGAACAAAACAAAACAAAACAAAATAAAACAAAACAAAAGTTTCAAGATCTTCAGAGAGAACATGTTGCACAAAATAACTCAAAGCCGTAAAGGGAAACATTTTTTATCTTCCCCAAATAATCAGCCCTCTCTAACTCAAGGGAAAGTAACTTTTTTTGACAGAAAAACAGATTTTGATTCTGATCTTCCCCTTCACCATACGGATGGACAGAGATTCTACTGTCATGATACCACATGGAATCACCTGAAAGTAACTTGTCATTTAATGAACAGTTCTTTACAATTTATGTGTTGGTCTGAGCACCCCAAGCATTCTGCATATTGTCAGAGTCCCTGATCTTTTGCATTTATGTAGGCATAGGAGTGCGTTTGCTAAGGGAAAATCCACTCACAGCACATTTTTTTTTATTTTTAACTCTGTACATCACTGCAACAGGAGGCCACCTTAAAGAAAAGAAAAATGAAAGATTGGTGCCAATTTACAAAATAGTAAGAGTTTTTTGACATCAAAGGAAGGTTCCATGTCCAAATCTATAAACACACGAGTGAGACAGTCATGTATAGACCCAAACATACTTTTTGGGAACAGTAAAATATATTCAGCTCTAGTTGATGGCCAGAGTTGGGGCTGTTAGTAAGATGTGAGAGATCACAGCTATAGCAAAGAACAGGACCTCTAAGGGACGTTCAAATCTTTCTTCCATAAAAGTTGACTAGAAGACTGCAACACACCCTGAGGTGTGTTAATACTTGTTCCATGCCATGCTGGACAGCTGCAAAGCAGTGTGGCAGGAAGAATTACCAGCACCACAAACTACAGATGAGTTCAAAATGCAATATTCCTGTTGTCAGACATCACAGTTCCCTAACTGCCTGAACACCCAAACCACTCCTCTAAGCATTGGTGCCTCTAGAAATATGAAACTAGCTTCCAAGAGCTCATCTCAATTGCCAGAGCTCTTTGTGGGACAGGTCCCAGCTACCCCAGAGCTGCATATCTCCTTCATGACTCCCTGAGAAAACCACGTGTTTCAGGAGCAATGGAATTGCTGTACACCAGAACAAGGCACTGGAGCAGAGCAGATATCTTCCTTGGCAGCTGGCCTGCAATGTTGGAGCACACTCCCAGGAGAGATTAGAGGGAGTAAAAACCTCATTGTGATCACAGTAAAGCGCTCAACCTGCTTCTACCAGAGATTTCTCACAAGAGCAAAAAAAAATCCAGAAGTATCTCTACAAATAGGAGGCTGCAGGAACAGAGAAAAGATAACCCAGTTAATGTCATGCACACAGCTTTGCTACCAGCTCAGGCAACACTGATAAGTAAAGGACAGGCAGAAGCTCTGAGTAGAGCCTGTTTTACACCTGCAAGATTACCTGGCTAACATCTGGACAGAGAATTGCCTCCCGCACTTAAAGTCACCCAAGCTCCAGATCTGCAGCTGCAAAAATTTCAAGGGAGGTTTTTAAATTTGGATTTAAATTTGGAAGTTGAATAGCATGAAATGTATTCTATCCCCCAGATGACCTTATCCAAGCTCATTTTCAGGGCATAATAAAGGACAGAAGTTACCCTCAGGTTCTTAGGTAGTGCAATTTATACCCTGAGGAAGATGAAAGTACAAACTACTTGGACTCACTTAGACTTTGTGTGCTTTTGGACTCCCCTGCTACTTCAGGTGTCACTACATCTGCATGACCCCTACAGTGACAGAGAAAGGAGAGGGTTTTCACTCATTTCAAGGAAGGTTGAGCTCTGCCCACAGACAAGGTAATTTTCTGTCTACACACAGAGGACTCTGCACACAGGAGCTGTTTCCCAAGGGCACAGCAAGAGACCCTTTGAGACAGCTCCCAGGGCTGGAGCTCCTGCAGGGCACCACATGGGCTCATCCCCAGCCTAGGAGCCTCCTGGGAACAGGGACACAATGAGCATGGACTGCCCAGTTAACCATATGGAGGTCATCTCCCATCCTCTGCTTCACTGCCACCGAAGCAGGACTCTGCAAGGTGGAGCATGAAGCTCTGGGCAGGGCTGTGCGGGTGGCAGCCCAGCCTGGGAACTCAGGAGCAGCAAGGAAGGAGAGGATGCTGGAGTGGAAGTGATTTGAATTAGAACAAACTGGCTGCTGAATAGAAGCTTTTATTCCAGCATGGAGAAGGCTTTGTTAGTCAAGCACATGTGATGCACAAAAGCCTCCACTTGAATTCATTGAGTTTTAATTGGTTCTCAGGTGGGGGAGGAGATGGGTGTTAGGAATTAGGGATTCCTTAAAGAGGCAATATCATTAAATCTTAACGCCTCTTCCCTCTCACCCCCAGCTTCGGCTTAGGAGTCTGGCCTCATTCAATTGTCTCATGTTAGAGAATCAGAAAAACTGAGGGAGAGAAAGGGTGGGAGGGAGAGTCACTAATAAAGCCTAAAGGGAGATCAATGAATGAGGAGGGTGAGGGGCAGGAGGAAGACTGAAAAAAAGAAAGAGCCTGGTTGGAAGAGGAGGGAGGTCACACGCAGGCAGGGAAGACAGGAGAACCTCAAAGGGATGCGGGAAAGAGAATGATGCCATTTGAGTCGGTGCTTTTTATTCTCCCTGCATTCCTTCTTTTATTGAACATTTAAAACTTCCCTTAGAGATCCTCTATCTTGGCTCTGTAAGCCTGTGCTCCAAAATAACAGAGTCAATCACCAGAAAGAAGCAAGCAAATCCTGGGATGGGTATGGGGTGCATGGTGCATGTGCAAGGGGAATGACAGCAGTGAGAGATACCTGCTTGGAAGGACCTTGCTGCTGCTTGTTTTGCCAGACATAGTACTTCTCAAACAGAAGTTTTGTTACTAAGAGCCTGCCACAGATGAAGCTGACTCAAGGTCCTTGTGAGTGAAAAAGAAAGGGAGTAACCAGGAACTAAGGAGATTGCACAGTCAACGTTGCAGGAAGTTCAGCATGCTGCCTAGTATATAGAAGGGACCCTGGGTACCTGCAAGCCAGACCCTGACAGACAACTGCTATGCTGTGATATGGAACACACATCTCACAAATGTGTAATGATTTCCATCAGTCCAATACATCATGGGAGAATGAATTCATGTTGATTTAACTACTACACTTGGAATTTAGATAGGTAAGTGAATGACATACCAAATGCACTGCCAGCAAACACCAACTCAAATGCATTTTCTTTTAGAGATCCTGACAGAAGAACACTGTTTCTATATTTAAGCCAGACAGTTTATCCTGCACAAAGCCACACACCGGAGATATTTTCTGCAGGAAGCACTGCCTACTGTTTTATTATAATTCTTCATTACAAAATTAGACTGCATGATTTCTGCTTGTAGACACCATGGCACTAAAACAGTGGCACTGCAACCAATTACTATACAAACTCAAATAGGAGGTCTCCGACTTCTGTTCGACAACAGTGTGGGATGCTGAAAACAGCATTCCCATGGTGGCTTCTCTCTGAGAGACTGTCTGATCCAAGTAACTTTCTGTGCTGTGAAATCTGAAGGAAACACAAGATCCTCCACTGACATAGCTGCGGTACAGGGTAGCTCTCATACACTTAGGTTATTCATGTGTTTCAGAGCACAGGGGAAAAAAGAGAGACTGGTGAATTCCTCCATTGAAAGTGTCATAGGATTCAATTTTCTAAACCTCCTACCTGAAAGAGGAGCCTAAGTATCATTTAGAAGTGACACAGAAAACAAAGTCTCATTTGGTCCTTAACTCCAGCTAAAAGCAGACGTGGTCTCCACCTGGCAAAGGCATTTGTGAGCAGTGGGCCACGACAGCGCCTGGCACCAGCTGCAGAGAAAGCATTTAACCACACATGGAGAAGAGCTAACACCACTTGCCTTGACTTTTAATACTCCAAAATCTACACGCAGACTCTGCCAAGCTGCCTACCGTCACCACTTGACCAGTGACAGCCCACAAGAGCCCTGCCCTTCAGCAGCAGCAGGGCTTCCCTCCAACAAGGAAGTCTCCTCTGGACAGCTCACATAGGAAAATACAAACAAAAAAAAATCCTATTAGAGAGACATTATTTTTCCTTTTCAGTAAATGTTTCCTGTGTGCTTCAGCTTGTCTCTCCTCAGGGTGCACCTGCATTACAGGTAGCAGATTTATTTTAGTTTTTATCTTAAGGGTTTTAAATACTCCATATAATTCCAGGCATAATTTCAAATTATATCTGACTCACTTGAAGCAACGAGCTGCTCTCCATCAGCAACAGTAACATGGATGAGTCCATCTTATTGTGCATAGTTCTAAACACGATCCCTACCCTGTTGGAAAGCCACATCACTCTACACAGGACTAAGCAATTGTACTCTTTTCCTACAACCCTGCATTCCACACTAGAGATAGAACAACTCCTGTTACTATCTTCCCAGCAGCAAAATGTAGGAAAAGACTGTTGTAGTAAGGATGGGCAAGGCCATACCTCCAAGACTGCTCCCTATATTTATCCTAGACTTGTTGCCCTGGATGCATTTGCCCTCCTCACAGCAGTTTGCTAGTAACAGCCTTTCCTGTAACTGTTTTCTTCTCTTTCAGACACGTTTAGTTTACACTTCAGTGCTGGAGTATTAGTTTTCATGATTTCACCTTGTTTCTCAAGAATCCCCTATTTTGTAACTTTCAATAGAAGGAGACCATTTATGCCTTTGGAAAGAAAAATAACACGGGAAAAAAAAAACCCTCCCGGTACTCTCAAATACCTCATTGCTCTCCTATGGCTTTCAGTAGATGCCTTTGGTAGTTGGGATCCTCTGGCAACGTATTTCCTAGCAAGTACCATTTCCACAACCTCTTGGTATGCGACAGCAGGCACTTCTGAACTGCTTCACTACACAAGCCACAGATTTGTCTGTCACAAACAGTGTCAGTTATCACAGCATCAAATTTGCTGTGTGCAGCAGGTCTCCAAGACTGCCATGAATTGAAAATTGTTTTGCTACCTCTTCTCAATGCCTGACGGGACAGGTATCTCAGCAATCAGCAGTGGCTTTGGGGCAAAGTGTGACTGACACATCTGTATCAGCTCTCCAGTTAATTTTATTCCTGGCCTGTTTCATTACATTAAGCCTCACGATGCTCACCATGTTTCCTCCTTTCCAAGCAGGAGAGATAGCAAACCCAACCTTTCAGCTCCAGAAGCAGTTTAGCTACAGCTGCTCCACCGATTAGACTGGCTTCACCTCACAGGTCCTCCTGCAACCAGGAGATTGCCTCTTTCTTTTCGAATACTAAAATCACAAAATGAAGCCAATTCTAAACTTAGAACTCAAAAACTTAGCCTTAACAAGGTATCACTGACAATTTCAACAGGACCACAACAGAAATATCCTGTGCCAAGCTACTGGTCAGGCACAAACTTTAACTTTCTGTTATCCTCTGGGAAGGGGCTGATTTGGGTGGCTGCTGACAAAATTCCAAGAATATGAAGGCCACCTGCAGCAAAGGTCTTTACAAAGCTGGTCAGAATGTTCAAACACAAACAAGTCCTGCCATTCTTAGAAATCACTTGTTTCTGCTCCAATGGACAAGCCCTTGGAAGGATGCTGGGAGCACCCATCCTTTGCTCTGCCAACAGCCACATCAGCACCGTGTGCTGAACTCAAGGGTTTCCTGCAGACTGCAGCTTCTCATGCTGCTTCATTTGAAGCTCCAGCCCCCAGGCAAGCTCCACACACAGGTTCCTGCTCCAGTCCATGTCAGGGCTATAGTACCTGCAGGACCAACCACTAGAGCACTCAGTTTCCATGGGCCCACAGGACACATCCAAGTTTGTGCAGGAGGAGGCCAGAGCTGCACTGGAGCCAGGTACTCTGTGTTAGACAGAATGAGGCTAGGATGACTAATGAGAGAAGCCAGCACTGCAGAAGCTTTCCAGCCCAGCGCCCTCACAGGTTTCTGTGTGAGGTGATAGCATTTGCACATTTATCAGTATAATAGTGCACACTTACTCTTCTTTAAATTTGAACAAACCTGCACCTCCATTGCTCTGCTGATCAGTGGACCTTGCTCGGAAAGAGCTTTACAAATGCACATTGCTACTGATAACAACACACAAGTTCCCACTGGGAACTTCAGGGAAGAGCTCTGCACTTTGGTACATTCACTCATACCTAAACATGTTACTTCTCTGAATGATACCAGTGCTCTGTCTCTTGTGTTTTGACAGGTAAGTAGATGAGGGGCACTGTGACTTTAAGAAGGTCATTTCCACTGTCCTGCCGCTGTAACTAGCCTGCTAAAGAAAGGGCAGAGGCTGGAAATTGGATTGAGCAAACCAGGCTTTAGCCACAGGATGAAGGCAGAGCTCTGGGATTGTTATGTTAATCACCTGAGCTCAGCAGTCCCTGCCCTTCACACAAGCATAAACCCGGTGCAAACCCAGGACCTCTCTTGCAAAGCAAACTCAGCCTGGCTCAGGCTTCAGCTGCCCAGGACATCTCCTTCCACCTCCTGGGATGCAGCGGCCACCCCTGTGGACAGGCCTGGTGGCACCTGGAGCGGATCCTTTGCCTGGCCACAGCCTCAGCCCGTGGTCATACAGCTCCTCTGATCCAGAGCACCGGGACACGACTGCGGTGGGAACACTAAATGGGGGTTACAGGTGCTGCTGTGAGCGGATGGGCCAGGGCTGCTTTACACCATGGGAGCATCCAACCCCAGCCGTGCCGAGTTAAAAGTATGTCTGAAAGCACAGACTGCTTACTGCTATTTCACCGATGAAAAAGAAACATCAAAAACAATAGGCCAGATTTGTATTCGGCATAATAATGGCTGTAGGCAGCAGGACTGCAGGCAGGTGTCAGCCCCTCTGCAGCAACAGCACAAGCCTCCCAGGTCCCTGGGCCACTGGCTAGTACTCCAGTCCCGTGTCTTCAGCATCAGAACCACCCCAAGTTAATCCCTGGAGCAAGTCCTGGGGGTACAGCCCCTGGCCTGCCCCTGAACTCTCTCCAGGAATGCAGCCACACTGGGTGTCAGAGCTGTCACCTGCACCACACAGTGGTGTCACCTCAACAAGAGGTGCTGCACAAGCCAGCAGCAGTGTTGAGCTTGGCCCAAGGTGCCCCGTGTGCTGTAAGGACATGTTTGTGGCACAGCCAGTGAGAGCTGGCCATGAATTGCTCCCAGCCGGCTGCCTGCTGCCTCCTGTTTTGTCCTCTCCACCTCTCCCCTCCACGGGAAACAAGGCTGGGGTTTACCTCACTGCGCTTTACTAGCTTGTATCCCTGGGAAACATACCATTTTGTCTCCTCTCTGCTCAGAAACTTTGGGCTGACAACCCTCACCACCACCACCCACCTTCCTTTTAAGGCAGCAACCCAGGCTGGCCATTGTCCCCTCCTTTTGCCCCTATTTTCTTAGGACAAGCTTGTGCTTCTCCCCCGCATCGGGACAGCTGGGGCTCCGCGTTACCTCCCTTGTTCTTTGGCACATTTTCTCACTGCACCCCTGCGCTGCTGGGGAGGGGGGAGGGAGGGGAGGAGGATGGGAGGGTAGTGTCTGGCTCTGCATCCAGCCCGCCGGATGGCATGGTTTTGGAGAGGCCTGGCTTAGTGAAGTTATTCAAGCCAACGGCAGCCTGGCAACCGGGCGGCCACAATGGGAGTGCAGGAGGAGGAATGTTTCCACATGCCTGATCAATGGGAGCAAGGGAGACAGCAAAGCAAACAGAAGCTGGGAAAGAGACACAAAGAGAAAGCAGCCTTTTCTCTGCTCAGTTCCTTTCATTTGTCACAGCTCTTTGTGCGGCTGATGACAACGGAGGCCCTTCGGAGGCTAGTTTTAGGGAGTTTGGTTTTTCTAATTAAATAAAATGCCGCGTCCTTCTTATTCACTTGTCACCTTCCCGCTCGCCAAAAAACCCCAAAAGCAGCCCCATCAGCGCTTCAGCCTCCCGCTCCATGCTCCATGTACCTCCCAGGAGCCCCAAGCACCACCTTCTCCCTGGGACGCTGAAAGGCACAACCACCCCCTCACCCACTCAAGAGCAGCTCTGTGCTGGACGCGCTGCCCTGCCCGAGCGCTGCCAGGGCCCTGCTCGGCGGCTGCACAGGCCACCCGTGGCCCCCTGCCTGCTCCTTACAGGAATAAAGAGTCCAGCAAAGGACAACTTCTCTGGAGGCAGCGTGCTCCTGCAGCAGCTGCTACAGAGACTAACGGGCAACTTTCTATGGGAACCAGGCAGCGTTCAAAACAGGGTGAGGGGACAGTTGCCTTGGAAACTGGGGCCGTTTCTGCTCCGGAGCTACAATTTCCCTCGAAATGTCCCAGACAGGATTTACCTGGGAGCTGACTGTGGGACAGAAACTGCAATCTGCAAAGCAGATGCCTAGAGAGGGGATGGAGGCAAGGGAGGGGTGTCAGAACAGAGGCACCAGCCTGCTGGTGCTGGGTTGTGTGGTGACAAACAATTCAGCCCTGTTGCATAACCAGTGGTGGGAGCCCAAAGTTGTTTCCTCTAATTACTATGCAAGAGTTCACAGCAACAGGCCTCCTCTTGTGCAGGAGTTTACAGGAAAGGTCCTCCCTGGCTCGAAGGCATCACCAAGCAAAGTAACAGGAGAGAGAGTTTGGGCATTGAGGTCAGAGGAGAGGTTATTGGGTCTCTTTTTTAAAAAGAAGTCTGGCTGAATGTATGTAGCCCTGAAGAACAGAGAAACCTCCTGGTTGCTGAGGAACAGGAGGCAGAACATCTGCCTCCTCCACACCTCCACCAAAACACATGCTTCCCCCTCCTGTAAACAACTCCATCCCCAAGCAGACAGGGCTGCAGCAGCTCAGCTCCAGCCCCCTGAACATCATGAGTGCAGGAAAAGGACTAGTGATCCTGCACGTGTCTCAGGAGGAGAGAACTTCTTTAATGATCATGGCAACATTTGGGATCTCACCAAGCTTTTGCTCAGAGTTAACATCAAGCTGCAACCAAACCATGAAAAGGAGCTCCAGCAGTGTAAGTCAGAGAACGGCAGCATGAGCTGAAGGAAATAGAATGAATTTTGGTCCTAATCATGGATGTAGCCTTGGTTCAACAGCACAGGAAAATTCCTGCCCACTTTCAACATCCAAAGACACAAATAGCTAAATACAGGCTTCTCAGTCCTCATGGACAGATGTCAATCAGGACAGCTAGTTCTTCTGTCCACACCTCTTTCTATTCCCAGGATTTACACTGAGCTCAGGACCTCTTGGGTCCTCAGTAGTCTTGTGTCTCATTCAATCTGTGGGACCAATATTGGACCAGACATTTTGGCAGTCAGGATCTGAAGTGATAAGGATAGGATGTGTAGCCTTACCTGCTTCCAACATCACTCCATCTGAACTGCACTTCACATCTCACTTCTCTACCCAGCTCTCTCCTTTGGGGATTCAGGCACATCCGTGTAGGCAGGTTAAAGAGGATCCCACAAAAAATTTTTTCAAAACAGCTAAATTTCATCAGTGTTGGGGTTTCTTCTGCCTCATTCTGGAGGCATCAAGGGGGTGTCATGCCTCAGTTTCAGTTTTCCCCACCTTCCCACACCATCACATGTGGTGTTTTGATGGCTAATAATGTTCATGATATGTTCATTTAACAATGTAATTGCCTCTAAATAATAATAAATACAATTACTAAAAAAGAGGATTCTACCCTTCTCCTTAACACCAAGTTGTTTGCTGCCATATAATCAGCAAACTTGCTTTTGAGAAGCATCTCAATTTCCATATCGACTGTATCCCAGTCTGAAACCCACTAGTGAAAATCCTGTAAGGGTCTGCAAATGAGAACAGGTTAAAAGCCACTTTCCTTGGGTCTGTAGAAATCCCAGCACCAGACTGATTTCCATATCACTGTTGTTCCAGTCCTGCCGGGCTCTTCCACTGCCCCCAGATATGTGCTAAGTGCCAATCTGCAGCTGAATGAACAGGAGCCTCCCTTCCACAGCCTCAGAGAGAAAACTAACTCCACAGACATTACCTAACCCTTCAAACTTATTCTGGCGTTCCTTGAGCATTTTTGTAAGGAAACCCACCTTCACTCCTGCTCAAAGGATTGCCTTAGTTAAGGCCTCCATAGATTTGCAATGGCAAGTATTTGACCTGCTTCAAAAATATTCATGAGACTCACATGCATTCAGTAAGGGCAGACAAGCAAAATCTTCAGCTCATGTTCTCTTGAGGTCTCAGGGTGCTGATGGCAACATACATCCTAATTACAATGTATAACATATTGAGAATGAGATCTTGTCAGCTCTGGTGATGCTTTCTTTGAGTCAAAGAATCTGGAAGTGATTGTGATTATTTCTCAGCAGATCAGAAAAAAGTCTAACCATGTGCAAATATTTTAAGTAATTGCCCTTTTCCCTGGTCTCAGTGAGAAGCTTTCAAGACAGCCACAGGTAACATTCGAACTATACAAGAAAACTTAGACAAGTCCAGAACTGGGGTTGTGCAGAACAGCAAAATGTGCTGCTCCTATCCAGAAAAAAAAAAAAGTCCTCAGGTATGCAGACTGCCAAGACAGTCCATTATGGCATTCATTAAGCTCTGTAACAGAGATAGCTCTTCTTTACACACAGTGCATGGTATAATGTGCATGGACAAAACAAGCAGGAAAAGCAGCATTCATTCCCCACAGAATTCCAAGCAGTTACTGCAGACTTCCAGAAATATTGCAAAGCAGTCCAAAACACAACGCAAGTGGCCCCTTGTGAGGAAGAAAAGCAAAGTGCACCCTGTACTCCCTCTTAACAGGATCACTGCAAGGCGGAGCAGTTCTCGCAGAGCTGGTGCTGCTCTTTCACTCCTGCACCCGCTGTGAAGACACCATCCCAGTAAGTAGCAGCACTCTACAGCTCCCTGCTCTGCCTCAACAAGATCCTTCTGTGCTGCCTATGGATTCATCTCAAGATAACATTCTTTGGTAGAAGGACAACCTGCTGATGGACACATGCAATTAGTAGCCTGCTGACAGGAGCCCTTTCAGCCTGTCTGTGGCCCCTTTTACTAAGGTAAAGCTGGCACAGTGATCCAGCCACTCATCCTTTGTTACAGCTCTATAAAGTGGAGGAAATAATTCAAAAAGTCTTAAAGGGAACCTCAGGGTGGAAAGAGAAAACCTGACAGGTATTCCATAACTGAGGGAGAGGCACCATTTTATCACTGTTGAAACAGCTCCCACTACTGAATCAATAAGTGCTTGATCTTTTTATGATCCTTCTTAGCACAAGTAATACCACAACAAGGCAAAGAGCTACCTCCTGTAACCATATAAGCAAGTAAATCTCAGAGAGGAGAAGGGGTGGGATGGACAGAGAGCATTTCTCTCATAAAATACTGTGTTCATCCCAACTGAAAGGGGAATACTTCCTCTAACAGCCTTTCTTTCAGCTTTGTGACAATGTGACCCTGATGCAGACAGTGCACAGGTGATGGACAGAGCACACACAAGACACCTCCGATGGTGGTACTGCCCCACCAACCTGCTGGCCTCCTGCAAGTTATGGAGTACACACCACACCCAGGGACCAGATCTCCCAGCAGCCTAATTACATGGCCTTGCCACAGGGGTCAACCCCCAGGAAAGGAAATTCCTTTGGGCATATCACGTCAGATCTTCTTGAGATCCCTCCCACTTATTTAAGTCCCACTGGCACACAAGTGCCACAACCTTGCATAGTTGTTTTCTGAACAAAATTGGAAGCAAAATGATTCCAACTCATTTTGCTATGAAGCAAGAAAAACAACTTCACATGGCTACAGGACAGACTGCAAATGTTTACTATAACACCCTCTTCCACCCACAGCCCCACATCCTGATGAAAATCAGAGAAACCCATGTCTTGGGTACAGCCTGTTCTTGGCCACAGCACATGTGGGTGCCAGGGACAAAGCACAGGGCAGATCCAGCCCTGTTTACTTCACTACTTGAGACCCTGACCTTGATCATTCACTTGGCAGAGGATGTAATGTGGTGCTCAGAGGTTGCTCTCTGCAGCGCTCAGGCTTTTCTCTTTGCTCACAGATATGCTACACAAAACATAACCCAAAGTTACCACAGGTTTTCATAGCTGTGAAAACCAGACATCCTCTCTATGAAAATCCACCAGTTTCCCTTTAGCCTACCACAACCTGCTCAGACATTTCTACAAACCCAAGGAAACTGGCTTTTAACATGTTCCCATTTGCAGACACTTACAGGATTTTCACTACAAATCTGGACCTATACACAGTGACTTCCAGCCTGCTGCAAATACACCACATTTCTGTGGTCAAACATGTAGCAAGAATCCTTACAAGCTGAAGAAGCAGGTATTAAGCTGGGTCAACTGGGACAAGAAAAGATTACAATTCATCATCTTTACCTAGGGAAGGAATGTTCCTTAGTTCCAGTAAAAATAGCTGCGAGTTGCAGAGAGATTAGGCACACTGACTTCTGTAGCCCATCCCTCATTTTGCAGTGATCAGCCAGGCTGTGCAGTGCAAGGGAGAAATCTCTTCTGGCTTGCTCTCTGTCTTAGAACAGGGGACCAAAGAGCAGACATGTGAGTGCTATCCACAGACTCCACTGGAATTAAAAAGCCATTCGAACAAAGCCATCAGTAACCCCCTATACCCTGCCAAGGTCTATGATCAGGCACAGAAATGCCCTCCTAATGGCCCTGCAAATTCCCTTTCAGAAAGGCTCTGACAGCTGATCTCTGTTACAGCACTTAGCACCTGATGAGCAGCAACCCGGAAGGGGATGCTTACAGGTGGCCACCGTGATGTGCATCTCAATACCGGGGCCCTGCCGGAGGCAAAGTCCTGCACAGATCTGGGGGGAAGTGGATTTCATCACTCAGAAACTGTGCCAGTGCAGCACGTCAGCCCTCTTCTGCACTGTCACTGTCCAGCTGTTTACAGACAGTTGGCTTGAACTCCAGGAGCAGCAAAAACCACTATCTCGTTTCCTCTGTCATCTGTATTGTCTTAGCTCTGAAAGCCATATGAATCCACGGAGATCAATCCGCCCATCTCTGCAGTTCCAGAAGTGTTTGCATCCTTCTATCATACCAAAACTGCCACACTAATGGTTTCTAGCAGCAATTCCCCATGCTGCCTCTTGGCCAATGTGAAAACAGCGCTGTAATGCTGGAAGAGTTTGTTAGTTTGTATCACACCCAGTTCTGGGGATACTGGTGTATGCAAAAGACATCTCTCAACAGCCCATCATAAAAACAACCGCAGGGCTGAGTACCGAAACTGGCCACGGGATGTCTGCCCACAGCTCCAAGGAGCTAATTTGAACCAGGCCAAGCTGCATGGACTCAATAATTAAGAAAGAATGTACATGAAGTCAGTATATTAAGGGGTGAGAATGCATTTCAGGTCTAGAGAATTAAACCATTGTAATCAGAGAAGAAAAAAATATGAAGTAAAATCTTTGCATAGACCTTGACTGTTCCCTCAGCAGGACAAACCTGATGACTAGTTGTTGTTTACAACGATAAGGTCAGAGGAAAGGCCATTTCCTCTCAACAATTGTCAGAAAGGATTAAAACCTGCATTCAGACTCGCTTTGAACTAGCAGGTACTCCATTCCCCGATGGTATCAGGATCCATTCAGCGAGCTCTCCGGCAGCCTCCGGGGCATGTCTCCATAATGCCCCCATTGTGGAAGTATGCACAGCACTGCTTCCTGCAGTCACTCCATCTTTATGAAGCTTCACCCTTGTGGTCTGATACCCAGGGCAGGAAGCAATCCTGCAATCACTGTTTAATTAGTCATTTCCCAAGTCTGCCTCAGTTGAGTTGCTGCTGCTTGTCAGCTTCTGGAGAGGGAGGCTGCGAGTCAGAAACATCACTACCAGATTGTAAAAGAAACGGTGCTCGCAGGGTTTGAGGCACATGGCACCGCAGCTCCACAGGCCACATTCTCCATTTCCACTTTTTTTTTTTTCCGAAGTAGAAGAATTTGAACAGATGAAGGGGCCATTGCACCTTCTGCAAGTCAAGACAAAAGCTGATTTATAACAAAAGTGGCTTCACTTTTGTTGATTTGTTGATATGGGCTGGGCTTTGATTGGCTTGGCTTTTGTTTTGGTTTATTTTTTCCCCGAGAAATAGCATCTTTGATACAAAGCACATACTTCAGGAGAGGTCTGTTTCAGGAATTCCAGCTGCATACTTTCCTTTGTGGAAGTCAGTACTGAGCCTGAGAGGTTGGATACATGCAGCCTCGGCTTTTCCAAGTGAGATCACTGGAAGAGGTACTTCTTACCACGCAGTCACCAATTTGGAAAGAATGAGAGTTACATAGTATTAAAATATTTGTCTAGATAATGAGTGTTTGTGTGTGGATGAACGCTAAAGGAAAAAACGTGTTTGTTGAAGTCCAAGTGTTGTGAGAAACTTTATAATCTCTCTGTTTAACAAAATTTTAATGAGGTATTTAAATAACGTCAAAAAGGCCTATTTTGGCATTTATATGTACTGCA
This sequence comes from Tichodroma muraria, assembly GCA_013390105.1. NCBI lineage: Eukaryota > Metazoa > Chordata > Aves > Passeriformes > Sittidae > Tichodroma > Tichodroma muraria. The sequence continues at coordinate 241,556 of WAAG01025431.1, forward strand.
CATAGTTGAGAAAAGCTTTTCAAAATAAAAAAATATATACAATTATATAAAAAGTTAGATGAAACTATATAAAATAACTATTTTTTTTTCAGTTTAAAGATACTGAAATCAGAGGAACTACTCTGATCAAAAGAAGACAATGTTTTCAGAGTTTAATTTTGTAAGAAAGCTTGATCTAAAATGTGATACACTCTGGAATGGCTTTGAAATCTCAAAATTTCCCAGTAAAATAAGAACTTCTCTCTTTCTCTAGTCCCAGTTTTCTTTGCTGCAATGAAATAACTGGAAAAGTTGTGTATGCAAAAAATTTCTTTGTAGGACAACCCTGCTTTTGATAAGTGTGTTGTGAACCAGGAAAAAGGAAATCTGAAGAAAAACCCCAGATCAGTGATCCCACTGAGAAATTTACACAAATTTCAAGAAACTGGAGTTCTCAGAAGACACTGGAAACTGTTAGTTAGAGTTGAACTGGTGAGGGAATTATGAATTATTGTTGTTTTCATATGAAAAGCTCCCACTCTCTCTCTGCAGATCTAGCATGTAACTTCGTATAACCTTGTTCAAATCACATCCTGTAATATGCTGGATCAGTCTCTGTACAGGCTAATGCACACAGCTTCCAGCAACTTGGAGTGCAGGCAGAAAAAATATCTATTTGCTACAAAAAATGGTGCAAGTATGTCCTCAGAAGGGTTTTTCCCCCCCTTCTTTTTCCCACTAAGGCTATACTAACCTTGGCAACAAAATCGAGAAGATATGGGCACGAGACAATTTCACATAGGCATCCTCTCTCCTCAGCCACTCAGGGAGACGAGTGGCATCTTCTCCATGCTCCTTTCCTCTGATTCCATGAGAGTTTCCCTTTCTGCAGTGATGTTTCTGGGACCACACCATGCTCCTCTGTAATGTGATCTCCCTATAAGCTGAAGTTTCTTGCAAAGTGCCAAAGCACAATAAGAAAAATTATTGTTAAGACTGACATGGATGAGAGAAGGGTGCACAAGAGAGCTGTGAGAGAGCTCAGGAACACCTGTGAGGTTATGGGCTCCATCCCCTCACCTGGGGGAACAAAGGCTCAGCATCCAGCACTGCAGTAGCACCAGCAGCCATCAATAAATTGCTCTTCTAAGAAAAGAACAGATGTGACAAAGATTGTTCCAGGGTCTGTAGCAGACCACAGCCAAAGCAGAAGAGTCTAAATGTGCTGGGCTGGGATGGCAAGGGAAGTCACAACTGGGTTCAATCTAGGAGGAATTATTCTTACACTCAATTCATCAATTTATGGGCAAGCAATTCCGCAGGCAACGCTGACTTGATTAAACAGAGCCATAATGATAGTGAGTGTAGGGAAGCATCCAGCCAAGTATGCAAACTAGCCTTCTCAGCCTAGAATAAAAGCTTTCCAACCAATAATTTCACGCTTTTATCTATACGATCATTAATACAGATACCAAACAATGCCAGCTCTACGTGGTGTCAAAGGCTCTGACAACCTCTAATTGATAATAAATAATTCAATTTCTGTCCCAGTCCAAAACTGCTGAATCTTGGGACATGTTCCAAATAAATGATTAAAAAGAACTTTGAATGTAATTATATCGAACACAATTGGGGATATTGCCCAGATGAAATTTACAGCAACTATTCAGAGCAACAAAATTTCAATGACACTGAAAACTCCTCGTGCCCACTAGAGAATGAAATGTTCTTTACCCAGGCAATGGCACAGAGTGCATTTTTTATCAACAGCTTTATGCCAGCAACTCACCCAGGCCAACAGTGCTTCCCACAGCAGTGCAGTCTTTCCCAAAAGCACCAGAGAATATTTGGGAACAGGGTTTTGACACAGCAAAATCTTCATTGTTCTGTACAAGCAGAACTGGATCTTCTTTCTGATACAGCTGAGTCTTCCCCTCTCCCCAGACTGCTTACTTTACAATTAGCAAAAGTTTCTTAAGAAATTAACACTCTTAGTTCCTGGAAGGAAACTAGGGCAAGGTGTTTCAGCAAGGAAAGTGATTATCAGCACCTGAAGGGATGAATGCAGCATCTCAGAGGCACACCGACTGCTCTCAGTAATTCCCAAACTCCAAACACAGAAGGATCTCTGAACACTTACTGAAGACACAGGACACATACTTACAGAAACATCCTTATATAACATTTGACTCCTATTTTTCTCTCGTATGCATAAACCCTTGCTGAAATTTTACTTTTGGAATCTGTAAACAAGGGACGATATTCACTTTGAATTATTTGGATGAAAATTTTTTTTGAATGCCGATTTTTAATTTTCTTAGGAGAAGGGTGTATGTAACTGACCTGAAGAAGTAGTGACTCCTAAGAACTTTGTAGGTTCATCATGGATTAGAAGTTACATAAAGTAAATTATATAAAAGTGCGCATATATATATATACATACATATACACACGTAAGATACAAAAAGGAGAGTGACCAACAGAATTTTTAAATATAACAAGGTTACTTTCCCTATGCAATCTCAGTTGCACACACAAACTAGGCAAAGATCTCACATGTCTTCAGAGCCTTGGTGAGTTGGTTGTTATTTTCTAAGATAATGGAACAGTGGAACCCAAGGACAAAATACTTTAATGTCAGAAATCACTCTGGAAGTTGCTGAGAGAACTTGATTGAGCTCTGTGACCCTGTAACATTTTCACTGCAAGGTCACAGGTACGGAATGTTTGTTCACAAAGTAATTTTTAATACTTTGTGGTTAAGACATATATCTATAGGAAATACATGTTCCTAGCACTCTGTTTTACAAAGTTCATTAAAAGGGAGTTTGCAGCAGTTCATTCAGAAATTCCACATGATCAAGTTCTTTTTAAAAGACCAGAAGCTAGTGGCAATAACAGAGGATTCAAATTAATATTCTGATTTCTCATTGCACACCTGCAGGTTGGAAAGGGCATGGGATAATACAACAGCTGTGTGCTTCCCCTCTAGAAAACCAGGCAACACATCCCTGCTGGCAGCTTTTCTGCTGAACAGAAGGGACAGCATGGGAAGACTTGACCTAATACCTCTAATGTCAAAAGAATTTCTCTACTAAAAAGCTCATAAAAACAAAACAAGGAAAAACATTTCACAGTTCCAAGAGGAGCCAGAAATGGAATTAGAGAGAAGTAGAAATACAGATGATGTATTAAAAATATGTTATCACCTCTTTACTGTGTTTTGTCGTGTCAGCTGTTAACATCCATAGCTGCTCCATTTGCAGTGGTACAGAAGATGGGGAAAGGCTGAGCTTGGAGCAGCAGCTGTACTCTGAGGGCTGGGTAACTGGATCCAGCCTTCTCAAGCAGACACAGGGCGAGTGCTGCTGAGGTGAACTCAGTTTAATAGGTTGCTACTTACAGGCTTAGACCGATTTACAGGTGTTTGCCCTGAAACATGACCATCCATGTCACCACTGCTAATCCTCTCCCCTTCTGAAATACTCCCACTTTCAACAGGGAGCTATTTTTGGAGAAGAAAACCCACATACATACCAAAAAGCAGCAGTGCCCTCTAAATCTCCTCCCACAGGCAGGGCAGCCTGACTATCACACGAGACAAGTTGTCTTTGGTGTACAGCACACCAAACCCTCGGTTGCCTCTGTCATGGCGAGTGCCAGCCACCTGCAAGTGACAGTAATAACAGGGATGTCACAGGGAGAGCCCACACAGACCTCGCATCCTCCTCCCTGGCAGCCTGGTAGAAAACCTCCTGTTGGCAATGCAAAGCCTGGGAAGCATAGCTGGCTGCTCCTGCTGTGTCCAGGGGAACAGTGTTTTCATCTTTCTCTGCTGAACACTTCCCTTTTGCCTGCTCTCTCAGGCTTCTGACCTCTTTTCTGCAACTGAGTTTCCATCCAGCCTGCAGCCCAGTTTTGGATCCTGACACACTGCTGGAGACACACTCTGAGAGGTTCAGTGGCCAGGGCACTGTGATGCTCTGGACCTGGTGAATCAGTGCCTATTCCCTGAACACACTGCTCCAGCACTGTGGTAGTGATTTGCAGACATACATGAGGACAAGGTTCTGAGCACCACATACTAAACAAAAAATTGTCTTGGGATTGCGTGTAAATTTACATAAGTAGATAACCTTTTTTCTTCTTAAGTAATATATCATATAGGTACTGACTGTGTTGCATACATCTGTCTCTTAGCTAAGCTTAGAGACTGCTGGGTACAGTTTCTAGGAATCTACCACTTACAGCAAAATGCAGCTTCTAGGAGCTCAAGGCCATGCCAAGTCTCACATACTGAGCATAAGGTCTGGTATCCTTTCTGCTGTTCTCTGCTCCATACCCACAGAACCTGCATTTTAGCTATTTTGAAGCATAGCAACCCTCTGTCTCTGTCACTTTGGGATTTTTATGTGGCAGATATTTCGGTTTTGCAGGGCATGCTGTGGGAGAGGTGCCCCTCAGGACCACAGGTGAACCACCACCAAAACTGCTGCCAGAAGGAATAACCTGGTGTTGGGGACGCTCTTGCCCACCATGTGGCCCAACACAACTGCCAAGTGGGAGATACACAAACCTATCTCAGAGCCAAAAAATGCCAATCAGCATCTCAGTTAGCTCAGTGTATTCCACAACTTAAAGAATCAGATGCATAGGCACAGGAGCCCAACTTTTGCCCTGAAAAAAATGTCCAGAAAACTGCTACAAATTTTCACAGACTTTCTAAGCAGAAACCAAGTAGGAAGACAAAATATACAAGTTAGATACAGGGATAAAACTGGGACGAAAGTCCACAGTGAATGTGAGTTTCATATCCAAACCAGCAGGGACAATGAATCTCTGTGCTGCTGTGAAACAGTCACATTGGAGCTCCCAGCACTGCAGGAACAACTCTGTCTGGGATTCCCCACTTCTTCTCAGTACTACATAACAAATACCTCCAGCAAAAGCTGATGGTGACCGTAAGTGATGAGGGTGTAGGGATCCCAACCCCTGCAACAGGGACCCCTTACATGCTTCATCTCCATCTCTCCTATTCTTGGCCCTAAAAGTACCATAATACTTTGAGGTTTCTAAGTGTGTGTCAAGAGTCTGACATTGCCCTTCAGTTTCTGTGGAAGCCACCACTCTGCAAAAGTTTTCCTTGGGATAGACAACTGCATATGTGCATTTCTACCCTTTCAGTTTTCCCAACAGCTTCCTCTTTCCATTACAATACAGCTTTTTCCAATATATCCTGCTTCTGCTGTTCCTCTGCTATGTAAGCAGTTCTCTGTCTATTCTTGCCTTTTTTTTTTTTCTCTCTAGCTCTGCACAGCAGCTACTTGCTAGTTACTCAGAATCACAATAATTTAGGTCAAAAAGCCCAGTGAATCTGATGTGGTTTGTTTCACATAAAAAGAGTGAAATTGAAAACCACCTTATTCTTCTCAACTGAAATGCTGCATCCCTATTAATTCAGGTGTATAAATAACACTCTCTAATGCTGCATCAAGGGCTCTGCTGTGTGATTAAACCTGCCTCCCTGACCTGTAATTAGAAACTTTGGTTTTGAAAGGCAGTTTGCAGAGAGAAAAGGAGAAAGAGAGAAAGAACCAGCTCTCAGACCCAACAATTTTGTTCTTAATAAATTATTCAGAGTTTTTGAAAGTTGAGCTGAATTTCCATCTGCTAGCATTAAAGACCCAAAGGGAAGACGAACTGAAGGATTCTCACAGCAGAACACAACAGTACAGAGCATGGGGCTGGGAACCAAAACCCAGCTGAAAAGTTCACTTATTGTGTGTCCTTTGCCTGTCCCTACCCAGTTCAACTGCTGCCTGTGCACGCCTGGACTTCCAGCAGGTCTCAGAGTAAAGCAGAGTGACCCTCCACCAGAGTGCCACTGAGCTAGTCATGTGTTTGGGACACAACATTAGAAGAAAACTCCCAAATTTCATGAATGTTTTACAAAGGTCAGTGAAATCAGGCAACGAACACGCCAAATAGTGATGGTGATGAGTACAGAAACAACACAGGCACCAGACTGCATGGTCGTACACCAGTAATATACGGCCTTTTCAAGACAAGTAATTTAAAGATGAATTATAAATGATTGAACTGATTTTTTGCTCCAGGGGCAGTCAGACAGTACAGACCATTGTACTATTAGAGATGCTAATCACTGTTAGTTGCAACTCCAAGGTACATCTGCTGTTATAAGGTGAACTCCTCACTTGGAAGTGGGGAGATAGTAAATACATTTTTCTCCTGGAGTCATAGTAAAAAAAAATTACTATTCATTCAGCCAAATGTTGACTCATTCTAACACTAAAAAACCAACAAACCAAAAACAAACCCAGAAAACCCACCAAACACAACCCACAAATAAAACATTCCAATTTTTGCAAAGGATGTCAGTAAGCTTTCCCCTTTCCACAAACTGGGGATAGAACAAGTTTTTGAGCACCAGATAACACAGGTGATGAACTGGCCCTGGGATGAGAGGTCTCTGGCCTTGGGTACTTGGCAGCTGTTTCCAGAGCTCTGCTTGACTTCAGATCAGAGAGATTTTGTGATGAATTCCTCCTCTGGTTACACCTATAATCTTTGTGTTGAGGGTGTGACTGACATCAGTTTCAGTCTTTTATGTTTTCAGGCTCAAGTTTGCAAGGCCTCACACCAGGGGAATCAAGAGTCCAGTAATTTTCTGCATAACTGTTTTTCTCTAGGAACTTTACCAGGTTGATCCAAAGTTTCAGGGCAGCCCTATGAATTGAGACATCAGGTTTAAGGAGACAAGTGAGAAAGGGAAAACCTGAGTTTCACATCTCAAGAACCCTTTGGTCAAAATACCACACCTCACTGAATTCTCCAATACTTTTTATCTTCTACTGTGTTTTTTCACATGCACAACTTCAACAAAAAGTACAGGCCAAATTTATCAAAATAATAAATTGTCACTGGTAGAAATGTCTTCATTCCAGTTTGCCTAAGTTTGTAAATGTATAAGATACAGCCATTGGGGACCACAGACTTGGTAAGAGGGTGTGGATCCATGAAACAAAAGAGTCCTTCAAATTCAGTAACAACAAGTTTAAGTAATCTTTTGTGTTTGCAGTGTGGTAGAGTCCAAGTTTATCACAGAGCTGCCAGAACATAAATCTGATACAAACTACTTTGGATTAGATAGCACAGCAGAAAGAGCTTTACTAGGGTGCTGTGACAAGTTTTATGAACTTTTTAAAGAAACAGGACTTGGAAATACTAGCACTGTTGTTAAGGTATTGTCTTGAGGGCTTGAATATTCAGCCCTCAGGAATAGACTAAGAAAGGAAGAAGAAAAAAGCTAACAAATTCAGAAAAAAGAGCAGTATTTGAAACTCATATTAAGATACATCTGTTTCTCAACTGGAATTTTATGTCAGTTTTACTTAAAGCTTCCCATGCTTCCTGTGAATCCAGCATGCTCTGCCTTCCTTGGATGCAACCATGGGGTCTCCTCCCCAAGTTTTTACAAATCCTTAGTGAGTACTGTGTCACTTCTCTACACTTGCCGTTGAGGGTCTCTCTCATCTTTTGATATGCAAGTACGTAAGCCAAAAGAGGTAAAAAGAACTAGGAATACATCAACTTCTAGGGACTACCTGTCTCTGCATGGTACCTTCTGGCACAGGGAGTACCTGGCAGCCCCTGAGATGCAGCACCTCTGCACTGGCACAGAGGGGAGCAGCCAGACAGCAGTTCCAGCTCTCCACAAGGACCACGTTCAGGGTGAGTAACTTGTGTGGCTTTCCTTGGAGCTCTGTCCAGCCCTGGGCTCCGTGGTGGCCTGCCTGAGTTACCAACCAGTTTCTCTGGTTTCCAGCAAGTCATACATGGCCAGAACCAGCCCACTTGGCTTGAAGCCTCCTTTCCCATCCACTGCCATGGCCACCCTCACTCCTCGCAGCCATCAGCAGAGTTGCTCAGGGTGAGGTGGCTGCCTGCCCTCTATTTCTCATTTCTTGTGGGCAGTTTACTATCTACAGCCATTCCTGTGAAGATTTTGCTCTCCCATACCGGGATTTATTCCATAAGCCTCAAACACCCCCTGCACAAATGCCTCATATGCCACCTTTGCAAGCTTCTCAGCTCCCCTGGCAATGTCTGGGGCATGTGCATGCCCTCAAGCAGGCTGTGTGTGTGTTGCTGTGATCACAGCATTTTCCTCTTCAGGAATCCCTTATTCTCTCTTACAATAGCATTTTAATGCCTGATCTATCTCCACTCCCTGAGTAAATGGGTTCTCTAAATGTCACTTCAGGGTTCCTGTGCATGCTTACACTATCTGCTCTAGCAGGGCACCCTCAACTCCCTCACATCAGGGTTTCTTTTTCCTTCTAACTTTGGATCTTGATTCTCCTCCAGTTCTGCAGAGGTTGCATACAAGGCCCATATTTATCTGGTGACAGATCTTTCCGTGTGCTCACATAATTTTTCTAGAGCAATAGACAGAGATGAGATAAAGGTATTGGTATTCGAGAGCTATCACCCAGTTGCCTCACACTTTCAAGTGCAGTGGTATCTAAATCACTGCTGCTCCACAATTCTCCCCCCCGTTTGATTTCCTAGTATTTCCACAAATTAGTGACGTTCTTTCTGACAGTAATAATAGAAAGTGGCTGAATTTTTTGTAGTTGATTAGATGAAGCATTTAGAAGTCATCCTATACCATGAAGTCACAGAGGAACAATGATCAGGTGAGCACACAGCCTCACAAGTTTAGCCTTAGACATAATGAAAATCAAAGGGTAACTTTCATCATTCAAACATTGAGCTGAATCACAGTGAAATATCGTCTAGTTGGTCTTGGGGAAAAAAGAGGGTTTATGTGAGGTTTTCTTGGTGACATCCCAAGTGATTTCCAAATCTCAGAATAAAGGGAAAGATGGATCCGATGGTTTGTATTATTCCCAATTTCCAGGCTGAAATATGTTACTACACTGAAAATAAGGCTAAAAAAAAAAAAAAAAANGAAATCTTCAGCATCAAACTCCAGTGACTCTGAAGAGCACCTTCCCTGTTCCTCAGTACAAATGTTTGTCTAGCTTTCAGAATGCAGGGAGGGTTCTAAAAATCAAGCTGGGTTTCTGAGCATCAACAGAGGTGCCATTTCTACACTGCAGCTTTGAAAATATGATTAAAGCCTGACACACAATGCTGTGCTCCATGGGACATATCTGACCCACACGCTGTCTTTTCAACTCTCTGCTTTTTCTAAATCATGTACATTATGAGTGAATAGGAAGAAAATGTGTAAACAAGAACAGAAAAGGTCACTGCGAGTTCATTAATTCTGATCACTTAATAAGCTGTAAATTGAAGTGCATGAATTCCATTCTCTTGAACACCAGGATAAATTTGAAGAATCTCTATTGACTTAATTTACGCTGATATGCATTAGAATAGTTTCTGGCACATTCCGAATCAAAATAATTATTACAGCAACATTCAGGATCAGAAGGCACCCAGTTCCCATTTAGTAACTAAATGAGGGACAGAGTTACAAAAGTAAAGAATTCACCAATTAAAAAAAATAAATCTTAATTATTTTAAAGGTGGCGCAGAGGCACAACCATGGGGATTGTGAAATTTAGGGCTGCAGGACTGGCCCTAAGAAGGAGAGTGACACTTTGCACCTAACTAATGAGAACACTGTGTCGTGCAAAAGAACTACTACTGTCCTCTGTGCCTGCTTCTCACAGAAGACAAAGGTGAACTGTACACAAGGAGGCAGAACTGTTTGAATAACTTTGTCAAGCCAATAATCAGAGTGGTACTAATACATTTCAGAGCTTTTTGCTTGCAGGTCCCCTCAGAGGTCATGAGGACTCCAGAAGGATATCTTCCTATGCTAAGACAAACATTGTTTTTGAATTCTTTACTCCGTGGTTAGGATGCTGTCCAAGAAATCTTACACTAGCTTTCTTGGAAAATAAAACACTTGGCCACTTCTAGGGACTAAAAGGCATCCTCAGTATCTTCCTGAATACCGTAAGTATCTAAAATAATGATATATAAAAGCATCATGGTGGGAGAAACAAGCTGAGAAAAGTAAAAAAAAAGTTTAAAATAAATCACAGGGACTGCTCGGCTGCAATATCACGAAGTTTCCTCTGTCTTCTGCTGCTGGGGGTTCGTCTGCGAGAAAGTCCCAAGAAGGCAGATCTAAAGCGATGCCCTTGAAACACGTGTCTGTGACTGCCTGGGAATGATCCAGCGACGTGTCCAGCGAGCTCCTCCTGCCGGCTGCTCTCCCGGCATCCGGGCTCGCGCCGGTAGACCTGAATTTCACTTTGGCTTTTCAGGTAGCTGAGGGGAGGCAAAGCCAATGCCACATCTTCCTTATCGTGATAGCTATAACGTCTCTCATATCACTGCCCATCCCCTCCAGCAGTCTCAGACACACGGAGGTGCTGTGGTCCATGCCAGGAGCTGGGCAGAGCAGCAGATGCAGAGGAGCTTGGGGAGCCTGAGGAGCAAAGGCGAGTGGGGCTGGCAGCGAGGACAGCAGGGACCTCGGGTAAAGGGACACACAGACACAGTGACAAAGAAAGAAGAGCAGAGCAGATCTGGTAACAGTAATCACATACAGCCAGGAGATCAATGCACCTGGATGTGCCAGGTCTGAAGCCAAGCCAGGAAGTTAAGTCAGCATCAGCTACAGCCAGGTCCACAGTCAGGTACAAACACCCTTACAGCCCACCCCAAATGAGGACTGAGGACAAGGACAGCTCTGTGCCATGGCTCCCAATGGAACTGGGGAGGCCCCAGCTGGCTTCTCTCAGCTCTTTGGCAGACAGCTCTTCTCAGAGCACTCTGATCCCAGATTACATTCCACAGTATCACACAGACCTGGAACACAGGCAGCCAAACCTGTAGGACAGGGGTAGGAGGTTGCAGAATCAGCTGGTGCACTCAGGGCCCTGTCAACACACTGCCCAGCACAGCCAGGGGAGAACATAAAAATTATTCCAAGTGCTGACAAAGGAACCTGGGTACAAATATGCCACAGAGGTTAGCAGTGTGCAAGACTGACAACCTGTACTTCAGCTGTTTCAGGGTCTGGCAAGGAATTACTTCTGCAGGGCACTGTATATGTGCTTGTGTTTTGCCAGTCTGTTGGGAAACCCTTCTTTCTAGGCCAAAATAAATAAAACTGCCACTGAGATGTAATGACAAAGCCTTCCCACATTTTTAGCTTATAACTTAAACCAGAAAAAAATGCAAATGTAAACTAATCCTGGCTTCCCATAAAAAATTCCACCCACACCATATATTCCTCTGTGACGTTTCAGTTGCTCAGCTCTTTGGTCAAACTATGTCCCAAAAGAAGAACACAGACAAGGCATACTGGTACCCCATTTCCTACCTCCTCACAGGTGACATCTGCCATGGCCCTGCAGGACTTGTAGGTACCTGCATCAGTCCAAACTCCCAACCCTGCCTGCATGGAGAGGTGAAACTTCCTGAGGCAACAAAAAACCAAATGGCAGATAACAACCAACGGTCTTCAAAAAGGGAACTTGTTGAACCAATAAGGAAAGACTAACCCTTTGGAAAAGGGTATCTGTTATTATCTTATTGAGTTACAGTGGGAAAAATCAAAGACAGAGAGGGGAAGGGAAAAAAATGTGAGGTGAGCATCCCAAAAGTGTTCCCAGCTGCACTGACATTGATACACTGCTCAGATAAAGCCAGTCTGCCCTGCAAAGTTTACATGGATACAGTAGAAAGCAATGGTTTACTGAAAAAAACTCATATTTTATCAATATTGATTAAAACCCCCTCCAAATTATGTAAAATATTTTGGAAAAAAGCCCACATTTATGAAGAGGAACCCATAATTTTGCTGAGGTGGCCAGGGATATAGTGTGTCCTTCCATACAGAGCACTGAAAGTATACATGACTGTTACTAAATTTGGCTTCTCTGCCAAGTAATTGTATTCTGGCACTTTTTATTTCCAGTGTGAAAACTCTAATGAAACATTTTAAACCAAAGCCGTTTCCTTGGAGCTGCCTTTGACCTTCTTTTCCTTCTCTCTTGGCCAAATCTCCCTGCCAGGATGAATTCAGACCTAATGTCTGCTCCTCCCACCAGGCTTTTGGATATGTGACAATATCCTAGTCACTGGGAGCTGTGCCTGCTGGTGTTCATTGTCTTGTGTCCAGTTTGGGAGAGGGCTTTTAAGGAAAAGCCCAGAATTAAATTTATGAAGAGTCCAATGATTTACAGGAATGACCAACCCTGTAGCTACTTTCTGCACACATCTACCAAAAACTTGCGAGTCCTTACTAATTCACAAAGCTCCAGCACAGGAATGGCTCAGGGTCCAAGAAAAAAACTTTTGAAAGTTTAAAAAACAAAACAAATAAACAAAAACAGACTTGAAATGAGGGTCCAATCTAAAAATACTACAAGCTTGTGCATCAGCTAGAGGTGTGGTAGTGGGACTGCCTACCAAGCTGCTGTGCAGAGGTGCAGAGCCTGTTACATTCCCAGCAGGCACCAAAAGGGGTTACACACGGCCCAGACAGAGCTGCTGGCTGTGCTCTGTGGAATGCATCTGTCCCAGCAGTGCAGCCTGAGCACAGCCAAGGCACTGCATCAGGACACTGAGGTCCCAGTGCAGCGACAGGACACAATGAAGGGTCCAAGAAAGGTGCTGCTCAGAATGGAGATGCCAGGTGCATCACCCAGGGAAAAGAGGAGTGGGTCTGTGGGACAGGGGACACAGACCAGCAGCCAGGTGTAGCAAAATGCAGCTGATGCAAGGCCCTGGATAACCCACCAATGCTGCTGATGGTATGGTCGGACACTACCAGAAGGAAATCACATTATATGCCTTATTTACAATCAGTCCAAATCTGTAGAAACATTATATGTAGCATCTGTGTCTCACCTTGTGTGGTGTCATTTATACTGCCTGCCCTACATAGTTTTGGTACATGAACAAATACATGGGGGAAAGTACAACAGCTTTCTCTGTTAAATCTCTTGTAACCATGCCACAAACCAAAAAACCGTTGCAGATATCCATCCAATTCCCACATTAAATCAGTATTTGCTTGACAAACGTTTTCATTTAAAGACCAAGTACTTGCTAGGAATTCACAACTAGGCTTGAGCCCTTTGTCTACAAACTCTCAACTTTTCTTCTTCAGCCCCCTGTCCCCCCTTCCATCAGGGTTCTGCAATTTGCCAGCCTCCTTTATGTCTCAGTTATGTCTGCACAATGTGAGGCAGGCAGACCCATGTGCCCACAAACAGAAAAGCTCCTCCAGCTCACAATAACTCAGCAGGCTCCTGCAATTTTCAGAGCCTGCACTACTGTGTGCCCATATCTGATGTCAAATTACTGCCTGGACACAGGCTCCACAGCTAACCTCAGCCTTACCCCAAACATGAAATTGTCTCTGAGCCCTCAGGAACATTGATCTTGTCCTGCAGCTCTTCCTACACAAAGTGGTGTAAACCTGGCTGATGCTTCCAGGAAATAAAGAACAAGCTTACCCCTCCAAAGATGTGTTATGACTTTATGGCCCCTTGCTGCAACCTACTGAGAGTGGATGTGCTCCATATCATGCATTTAAAACACATCAACACAGATTTGAAGGGTGTACAGCTCTCTTGAGGTTTCTAAAGGAAAATAGAGATGAAAGCCATAAAAAACAACCCTTCACACACAGCAGAGGTTGAGAAGTAAAATTTAAACATAAGTTCATGTTTCCCTTTAGTGTAAGTTCTGGCAGTTCCAAGACTGCTCTAACTTCTAGCTGCTTGTCATGGCTGTAACATCACAGCAGTGAGGGAAAACCCTGAGTACATTTACTCCAACCTGCCCTTTAAGGGAAGACAGCAACAGCTGCCTTCCCTTAAAACCCTTACCTTCCCTACTCTATCTGAGGCTGTGAAAAGACGATGATAATAGGAAGCTGCTCCTAGAGCTCCTACAAAGGAGACAATTATTTTCATATCCTGCCTCATTGCAAATACCTGTACATAGGAAAGATGACATGCACAGATTACACACAAACCTGTAATCGAGGCAAGTCAGGATGTTATTGACTGTAATTGCTGTTGTTTGTCTCGACCTTCTCCTCGAGGTGTCTCCACCTCCCATTACAATGTCACAGCTAAAGGAGCTCCCTGGTGGTCTGCAAAGAAGCAAAGTAGCAAACGGCAAGAGAGTACTGACATTGTTTATGTGACATTAAAATTAATTCTAAATCAACAATTCAGAGAAAGTAACACTGCATAAAAGTAGACTAAAAGAGATTTCACTGACAGTAACAGCGATATTTTGTATATATAAAGCATTCTGTACTCCAAATCCTCAAGATGTTACCAAAAAACCACTACCCTTCTTCAGTGTTTTGCAGAAAAAGTGAGGCATAGGCATTCATAGGGCTTTGCTTTACTGAAAATTTACCACCAGAATGAAGAACAGAATCCAGGCTTTTAAATCCATTAGTTATGTGCATTATTTTAATGCAGCCCTTGGATTTACTCATTTTAGTGCAGGTTGGGTAAAAAGGAGCACTAAAGCAGAAATATACATGTGTTCTACATCTTAAACCAAGACTTTCCTCCTGGAATGGCAATAAGGATACCCTGCATCCCAAGGTTTTCTGTGCAGCCATAAAACCTTCATCCTCTTGAGTGTGCTGGTAGCCAGGATCACCCCCAATCCATATTCCATATCCAGTGCATGCTGCAGGAGGGAAAGGTAACAAAGGCTGTGACAGAACTCCATCAGGGAAGTCCTTTTGGGCCCCATTTCCATCAGCTCATAAAAGGAACAGCCTGGACCCACATGCTGGGCTCTGCTAAGACTGCTCCAGGCTGCAGCTCTTCATTTACAAAAGAAATGACCCATTAATTTCCCTCTGACCTGTGCAGATACTTCAGACTACTGACCTCATCTGCCCATGGCTCCCACCACTATGAGCCAGCATCCTCAAACAGGTGCTCCCAGACAAACCCCTCCACCTTCCCAGGCAAGCTGAACTAAGGCAGCTCCAAGAATCCTGAATCAAGGCTTCCAGGAGGCTATTTGTGCACGGGCTGGGAATGTTCAGTCCTCAACGCATTTATTTCCTGCTCAGAAAAGCAGAGGCCATACATGAAAAGGAGGTACAGACGAGGTGTCCATTTCGTCAAGTGAAGTTAAAACATGTCAGTGCACACTCACATGCTTGTATGAGTATGCACTTGACACAGATTTCTTCCCTGCAACTACTGACAGCTCCACCTTCTGTTAGTGTGCGGTGGCTCGAGCAGGTCCTGAAGTCCCTCTAGACAACTCAGTGACTTGTGACTGGGAGTTCTCACCTCTGCAGGAGATTTGCAGACTCAGTTTTATGACCAGAGATGAAAGGTGACAAAGGTGACAATGTTACTTAGCAGAGGAATCTCCGTGTTTGTATTGCATCCCAGGAAAAAGACACATCTCTTCGAACACACCCATTTACCTTGGCATTCATTGCCTTATTACAAAGATTATCACAATACATATTGACTTTTGCTCTTAACAGCCCCATTCCAGAGAGATTACTCCGTTCCACAGCTAAGGATACAAAGGCATTCGGTGGCTGAACTGGGAATTCAGTGCTGGTTTCAAGTTCAAATTCAGAGTCCTGCTCACTGGACTAATGTCTGGACAGCATTTTTCTACTTGGCAGAGAAGTGTGAGTTTTCAGGTCTGAAAGAATACTGGGGTCCTCAGATAGAGTCACAGATAGATGTATCACAGACTAATATCTTTGTCAATAAAAGTAGCATAAAAAACAAAGTAAGCTAGGTCAGCTCTGCTGTTGGTCTCCAAAGAACACCCAATTATTAGAGTGAGCATAACCACCTTTAATAAGTAAGCTGTTTTGGAAGCTGAACTGTTTGTTCCACAGTGCCACATAGCTTTTGCT
Source organism: Tichodroma muraria (assembly GCA_013390105.1). Lineage (NCBI taxonomy): Eukaryota > Metazoa > Chordata > Aves > Passeriformes > Sittidae > Tichodroma > Tichodroma muraria. The sequence goes on from WAAG01025431.1 coordinate 257,481, forward strand.
ATTGGCAGAAGAGCCCTGTGAATCAGAGCCCGAAGTCTGATGCAAGAGAAATCTGGGCGTCTCAAGCTGATTTCCCCAGCAGAGAACAACCCTATTAGTTTGAGAAAGTCCCCTGCCTGCTTTCTCTCTGAGTAATTAAGAGTGAAATCCTCCTCTCAGTGACCCCAATGCTCTCAGCCTAGGCTGATTTACACATGAAAGGAACCCTCTGAGGGGCTTTCTCTCTTTCACATTCACAACCAAGCAGGACCTATAAATAAAACCTTTCTGAAAACAGGAGCTTTCAAAAAGGTCTGTGTATGTGCACAAACGTGTATGAGAGAAAGGGAATGGCTGTGTGCACTCGAGGATGTGTGTTTGCATGTGTATGTGAGGCGTGGGTGAGAAGAATGTGCATTCACACACCAGCCCTCATGCAAACAAGTGTACTCAGAAAAGCATCTGCATGGATGCGGGAGTGTGCACAGGTGCTGGGGGCACTTACAGGAGCCAGAGGGCATGTCCAGGCTGGTTTCCAGCCAGCACAATTCCAGGGGTTCACCCCAGTCAGCTGAGTCATTCTAGAGTTGCACATGGAAAACGAGAGCAGATTCAGACCCAGTTGTGCATATGAGACCAAGCTTGTGATGCACTTCCCCTTCACAAAGCAGTAAAGTACTTGCAGGACAAACACCAGTGGTTTACACTGCTTTGGCTTTAACGCGGAAGGTAACACAGATTCAGAGCTCAGGGTGTGTGATTCTACGGTTTTGACATAAGATGAGATTTTTAAACGGTCACGGCTGTCCAGGAGAGAGTGAGCAGTGTTGCATTTTCCAGGCTCTCATTGTTCAAAAGTAAATTTTAGTTTTCTGGAACATGAAACCCCTCAAAGTTTGAAAAATAGATGGAGACAGATGAGCTGAAAATGAAAGTCAGGAAATCCAAAGAACTATGACTACCTTTACAGTAGTTATAAACACAAAAATGCCTAGATATGCATCTGAACTGTCTCTCCCCCACTGTCCTGTTCATCCACGTGGTTACGAAGCCAGGCCAGGATACCTCCCCTTCCATGAGGCCTACGGAGGACCCTACATAACTTCCAGGAAACTTGGCAGTTAGTGTGATCCTGCCTAATACAAAACAGGTGACACGGAGACCGGAGCCAAGCCAGGACAGACCACAGCGTTTCACAAAGCAGGTTCTCCTCTGTGGGCCTTTGCCCCTGCAAGAGATGGCTTCTTAAGACCTGGCTACAACGTGGCAATTTCAGAACTGCAAATTATTCTACTCCACTACTCCTGACCAGCTGAATCATTTGCTTTACTGAATCTCTGCCTGTGCCATATGCTAATGCCACCAATCGGGATGTCGGTGCGTTAGAACCACCGCAGCTGCTCCACTGCATGGTGGGAGACTCCAGGGTGGGAGAGGGGGGTGGGAGAGGTGCTGCACCCTGCACCCTTCTGACTTCATCACTGCTAATCGCTGCTCTTGGTTCTCTTCCCCCCGCCCCCAATTCTTATGCAAACATTTAGAAGTAGGCAGAAAAAAAGGCACAAAACCGGAGACATTAAAGAGTGCAAAGCCTCACAGGAGCGCACAAAGCACAAAATGTCTCTTCTGCTCGTTCAAAAGACTCTTCCCAGCTCCTTGCACTAGGCAGGAGTGCGCGAGCAGAGATTCAGAGCTCCCCTCCCACTGAGCTCGCAGCTAAAGCCCTCCCCCAGTTCCCAGGGTCTTCAAATGAAGATTTGCATAGTAGTTCCAGATCATTCCCGAGAGAAGGGACAATGGCTCTCTCAACGCCCTCTTTCCCCCATCCCTCCCTCTCAAAGCTGATAAAGCCCTGGTGAAAAGGGGAACAAAGGATTTACAGATGTCAGAATATTGATTTCTGCCGTTCCAGGACTACAGGGAGAAGATGAAGAAAACTTTTGCCCCCAGAAACTCTGTGAAGTTTGAGAGACAGACGCTATCTCTGCAGCACGAACTCTGCGTTTGTTAAGACAGTATCTGATGGAGGCAATATTGCTCTTCGAGAGGGATGAGCAGGGCTCTGAAAACGCGAAAATGCACGGGGATGAGATTACATCCTGCAATCCCCGAGAGCGCATTTGTTGTTGCCAGACGTGGTGAACGGAGAGGCACTTCCAGCGAAAGCAGTTTGCCACCAGGCGGGCCGGGCCGGCATTGCTCCGAGCGCCGGCTGTACCTCCCCGCGCTGGTATCCCGCCCTCTCTCTGCCTCCCACCGCTGCAGCTGGGAAAAGTAACAGAAAGGAAGGTGAAAGACGTGTCTTTGGCAAGTGGCCTTTGATTCAAATCAGAGTGGAATGGAGGTTCTCAAAACTCGCTAAATTTAGGGCTGTTACTGTAAAGCCAAAGCTTTCTGCTCCCACAAGCATTTCTGTGCACAGTCCACGTAAACCCGAGTTTGCTTTTGCACTATAAACATTCCTTTTCGCTGTAGTGCGTCAGCTCCACTGAGCTCCACCTCTGCCAGCTCGTTGCAGTCGTTCAAACTGTGCTAAACAGAACAGCGACATGACCCAGTGTCACATGTCACTGCTGCACGCCCAGCAGGAGACTGGTACTGGGCAGCCTAGTGAGGCTACAGGAATTCTGGCCTGACCTCCACCTTTCCCACCACCACTCTGAAACAGCTTTCTCTCAGTGACTGCCTACTACCACTTTATAGACTTTTTATTCCTTTATTTTTTTTTCCTTTCCCTTTAGTTTCAGAGCTAACTCTGTAGCATTTTTGCACTCATAAAGTTCCTGAGATGCTGGATCTTCTGTAAAAATGTACCTGATGAAAGTTCCTCAAAATGCTGGATTTAGGCCTGGATTTTTAAAGGTGATAAGCTATTTTCTAAATCAAGCTCTAGATGCTCAGATAGGTCAGCTGGGGGAAAACCTACCTCAAACCCTTTCTGCAAGGCACAGTAGTGAGTACAAGAGGGGTTTCCCATGCCATGGGTCAATAATTCACACAGAGCTGCAGAGTCAGAGCTGACTGTGTTCCCTCATTTTCCACACACCTTTGTAAAAATACCTGTCCCGTCAGGAGGACTGCAATCTTCACAGTGATAATAACCATCCCATATTGTAGAGTTAAACACATTTCATACAGCTATATCAAAACATTATTCACAATGCTCTTAGAATATCTAGGTTTCTTTCAATACCTGCCTGTCTTCCCTCAGCTAGAAGAAATTACTCTTATGGAATCTTTTGTGTCTCCCAGCAGTCACTCCTAATTTACATTAAAAATTGTGAATCAGACCCACCAGACTCCTGATACACCTCATACAGAGATTAATCACAGCTGTTGGGATGAAGACTAAGACAGACCCATTTTAAATCAGTATAACTCAGACTGTAATGAACCTGCTACCACACTCAGGTCCAGGACAGACTCAAACCCCATTTTCAGTTGCTCTCCACAAGCCCCTTGGAGCTACATAGGTGAGACAAGGTGCACCTGGGGCAGCTGTGCTAAGAGTTGCCAGTACTGCTTTCTCCAAAGCGCATTTTCCAGACTGTCAGAGCAAACCTTGGCTGCTCTCACCTCCTGCTGAACACTTGCATGCTGTGTTTTGGGGCTGCAGCAGCAGCACAGCTCACAAATCTGGTTTATTTTAGAGAGAATTTTTCCTCATCCTAGACAGGTGTTTGCTTGTTTTGCTGATTCTTTGTTTTCTCTCATTTGTAAACATTAGTGTCTGCTGCTTACTTAAAGTTCTTTTTGCTGCAAACAAGAGTAGTTTTGTTTACGTGGCTCCCGCTACAAATTTGCTTTAGGATACAGAACTTAATCTTAGTTTCATCACTGAAATATTGTACCAAATAATTCTCAGATCTTCTGTTTTCCCCCAAAACTTCATGCAAATTCCTTTTAAATTGAAAGTCTGATGTGTTAGGCATCTCATAAGTCTGAATCCAAAGGATGAAGGTGTGGAAAGGCAAAATCTACCTCCAATGTGGATTTAGCAAAGCAGGTGTGTGTGCACACGGCGAGCCCCAGTGGTTTGAGGACTGTTTTGTACAAAATGCATCATGTCCACGATGACGGAACACTTCTGAAGCTACATACAGTACCACCTGGGAATAACTTCTTTCAGTATGGAAGCAAAGCTGTCCTTAAAATTTTTCATTAAACAAAATAATACAAAAACAAAGTACTGGAAGACATAATTGTAATTTACAAGAATAAGAGAAAAACAAAGCAGCCAAAGCACTTTCAACAGTTTACAGCGCCCAGATAAAGTAAATAACTGAGCAATATTTTTATGCCAAGGTGTGTTTCACAACAGCCTTCCAATGCTTATCATTACAATCTTACCACTCCTTTATGCTACACTAAATTGGACACAAACCCTGCTCCAAGTGAAAATGGGTAAAGAAATCCTGCTCCCCAGCAGCAAACACATCTCCCCACCATCTTACAGCCACGCCACACTGCATGCTTGGTCTTGGCAACCAGAGAAGTGACCAATTCCATGGGACCAAGGTGTATACATGACCAACAAACCTCCTCCTTCCAACAACAGCCTTGTTTGGAGTAAAACATAATTCCTTCATGTGATTCCTCTCAGACCAGCCCCTACCACCGTCCTTCCCAAAAGCTCAGTTTCTTTGCTTTTTTACTGTTACATTTTCTACATGCACCATGGGAATCCTCTCATTTTGCTGTGGGGTTGTAGGTGCTGAAAAATGTACTGTCCACCTACACAGCTTGTGCCCAAAGTCAAACAGCCAACCATCAGGCTCCAATAAAGAACTAAAAGAGAACCTAGATATTTGTAATTTTTTTTTTCCCTGTTGATCTTGTGTTTATTCAAGTGATGTTACTATTTCAGAAGAATCATCCCAGGAATCCACGTAATTAAAAACACATTAGTGGTAACAGAACCATACCATTTGAGGGGCCCTTTGATCCCCTCATGCCTGGGACATCCCCAGCACTCTCCCTGACCCCACAGCCCCAGAACTTCTCACTCTCTTAATTACTTATCACTCTCTACCTGACAGGAGGTTGTAGGCAGGTGAGGATCGGCCTCTTCTCCCAGGCAACAACAACAGGGACATAGCACAAGAGGAAATGGCCTCCAGCTGCACCAGGGAAGGTTAAGGTTGGGCATCAGGAGTAATTTCTCCAGAGAAAGTGTGATGAGACATTGGAACGGGCTGCTCAGGGAGGTGGTAGAATCACCGTCCCTGGGGGTGTTTAAGGACAGACTGGACATGGCACTGAATGCCACGGTCTGGTTGACACGGTAATGTTCGATCATAGGATGGACACGACGCTCTCCGAGGTCACCTCCAACCTAAGCGCGTCTCGGTCTCCGTCTCTGCCTCCCCGGGGCTCTGTCACCGCCTCAGGACGAGCCCCGAGCGGGCCCTCCGCGCCCTCAGCACCAAGATGGCGCCGGCCCGCCCCTCAGGACACGCGGCGCGGGGCGGCGCGTGCGCGCGGGCGGCCCCGCTCAAGGTCAGC
>WAAG01025431.1:262996-273042 GCA_013390105.1 Tichodroma muraria
GGCGGCGGCCGCGGCACACGAGGAGGGCGGAGGTAACGGGGCTCTGCGGGGCAAGGGCGGAGCCGGGGGCCGCGGCCGGCGCGGCGCTGCCCTTGACGGCCGGTGCCCTTCGCTGCGGGAACGGGGCATGGCAGGCGCCCGGTGTGAGCCCCCGCCGGGGCAGCGGGGCTTGAACCGTGAGCCCGGATCCCTGTTAGAAACGGGGAGGGGGACCCGCGCTCAAGCGTGGGTCGCGGGGTTCATTAGTGCCTCGTTAATGCGCTGACTGTATTGAGCGCGCTGTCAGGTCAGTCACGCTAACGAACGCGGTGGTTGTTGTTCTCCTTGCTGCCCCGCTGCCCCCGGCCAGCCCGCATGTGGAAGATGTTGACCTTCGTGGTGGCGCTGCCCGGCGTGGCCGTGTGCATGCTGAACTGCTACCTGAAGGCACAGCACGAGCACGAGCGGCCCGAGTTCGTGCCCTACCCCCACCTCCGCATCAGGACCAAGGTACTTCTGCCCGCGGTGTTTAACAGCCCTCTTTTCCTCCATGGCTGCAGAGCTGCCCCTGAAACTGCCACAGCGTCTTTTCCTTTCTCGATCACTTCATGGGATGGCTGTGATACCAGCTCATGGAGGCAGTAAGAGTTTGTCACAGCTCTCATGAAGTACCCGATATTCACAGGCCTTCCCACCCCAAAGTGATCCTCCTCATGTCTTGCTGAAAAATGTTTCAGTCCTAGAGCTGCTGTACTTAAACTCATACAGATGTAAAAGGTAGCAGTGGAGATCCCAAATACTCAAAATTGGGGTTCTCATAATACAGCACAGCGGATGTTAAAGTAAGAGCAAAGATTGTGCTGTTTAGAGACTGTGGCTCTCAGCTAGGGGAGACAGTTTTCCAACTCTTGCTTCCTACATCCTGGGAGCCAGCTTGCTTAATTCACCAGCCTGTCAAGCTGTGTGATCACAATCGTTTAGGTTGGTAAAGGTTTTTGAGATGGATCCCAACCTTTGACTCATCGCCACCCTGTCAACCAGATCATGGCACTGCTACATCCAGTCTACACCTAAACACCTCCAGGCATGGTGACCCCAGCAGCCTGGGCAATTTATCCCAATGTTCAGCATTCTTTTTTTGTGAAGAAATTACTCCTGATGTCCAGCCTGAACCTTCCCTGGCACAGTTTGGGGCTATTTCCTTTTTCCTGTGACTAATTGCCTGGGAGAATTGATGTCTGAATCTGTACTGTTCTTGGTTCCAAGTGCTTGTAGGGATTGTTCAGGAGCTGCCACTGGCTTATTTTCTTTCTTCTTTCAACAGCGTTTCCCCTGGGGTGATGGGAATAAAACTCTGTTTCACAACCCCCATGTTAACCCTCTCCCAACTGGTTATGAAGATTAAAACCAAGATCCTGACAGCAGCCAGAACTTTGGCTCTCCCCATCTTGAACCAGAATGTTGAATGGGAACCATCGTTTCTGGGGTCAGTTTCAGAAACTCTGTGTTTCTTCTGCGATGAAGCTGAGTGGTGTTGTGGCCCCCGTGTGTAATTGTGATGGGGTCCTTTAAATAAACAACTCTGAACATGAATTTGGGATTTGACTTGTTTACCTGAATCCTTAGGAGTTTTTTAGTTCAGTGTTTGCATAAAGCATTAAGGTTTCCCATAGGACAGAGTGCAGGAGCAGAGGGCTTTGCCTGAATGGTAACACCAGTTCCTGTGTATGATAACAGGAATGCATTTGGCACAGAACATGAATCAATTTCATGTTCTTCATGTCTGGTTTAACTGATGACTCTAAACTCACAGCCAGAAGAACAAAAACGTAGATTAAAATTCAGTATATTCTGAAGCACATTCTCCATTATCAGCTTTTGCAGTATTTATTAACGGTCATGAAGGTGATTTCCTCTCACTCCCTCCTTGCAGAGGGAGTGGTAGCAAAGGTGTTGAGCTAAGCTCTGCCTTCACACTGTTCACCTTCAGTTCTCAAATTTTCAGGTACGTCAGCACATATCTTGCTCACCACTCTGCTTTCCATAAAGCTGCATTCTGTACAAAGTCTCCCACACAGGTTTTGCAGAAGAAAACACAATTTTGGCTCTACTGCTTATGTCTGTGTCATGCAGAAGGTGCTTGAAGTAGAAGGGATTAGTGAGCCACCAGCCTGAGTCTGTGCCAGTACAACCTTCCTTTCCAAGCTTTTGGTCACTACAAGTCAACCATTTTCCAGTTCTTACTGTAACTTCTATATTTTTTACACGATGTGAAACTGATCTCTATCTCAGCTATCATTAATGTGGTTCATCCCAAAAGGTAGAAGCAGCAGCTGCTTTGGCATCTTGCTGTTGAAAGGAGTGATGGATGGCAAGAGAAAACCTCAAAGTGGGTACTGCAGGATGCCCTTCCCTATGTTACCATGTGATTTTTTGGTCTGATTACCAGTAAAAGATCGCTGAGACAAGTTTTCCTGTGTTGAAAGTACAAGGCACTGATGGGCACAGTTGTTTTAAAGCTGACAGTCACATTACATTTAGCCCTACATGAAGATCATAGAAAAGCAAACTGGTTTTGTGTGTTATTCCTTAAAAAAGAAAAGATAGTCGACTGTCTCCAAAACACTGTTTATAGACCCTTCCCTTAGGCCTGTTTTTATTTATACCTGAGTGACACAGCACTTTCCCCACAGCCTGTTTTTCAGTGCTGTATTTAACCCCTGTGCTGACACTGTAGGAGCTCTCTGCACCTGAGACCAAGAGTTTGGCTTACCTGGGTATGTGACTGGCACAGGAACAAGAGCCTCAAGCTGCAGCAGTTCCTGATCCTCAGCACGAGGCCCACAGGACTCAGTGTCTCTGAGGGGCTGTGGTGCAGACAGGTCAGCTGTAATGTTTGAGAACTGCACCTTTTTAATTTGCTGGGTTTTTTTTTAAAGTAAAACCTTTAAGCAGTTAGTAGTAATTAAAAGCAGAGGGTGAAGTTTTCTTTTTTCCTCACTGTAATTCTAGAATTATGAAGTTATCTTTTGTCCCCAGGCCATATCTTCTACTCTTTCACCTGTGTTAGTGTAAGGAAAAGGGCAAGCTTGGCCCCATCCCTGTGTGAGGATCAAACCACAGAAATGTGTAATCCTAAAGGAGAGAGAATTCAAATTCATGGATGTGTCAGTACCTCAGAAAAGGTTGAAGTAACCTCTGCATTAAAAGTCTTCTCTTTAGCTGCTGAGCAGGCCACTTCCATCCCTCCTAGAGGTCACAATCAGACTCTACTGCACAGTTACCTACTTGAACAAAATATAATGATTATATTTATTTTAGCCAAGCTATTGCAGGTCCACTAGTGCTTTTAAGCTATCTCTGTAGCTGATACAAAAGAGTACTTAAGCCCTTTCAGCATTCAGGATGACATGAAACTAACTTCTTCGCCAAAATTCAGCAGCATAGATATGATAGAAAGTACATCAACCCCCTTCATACTCTTTTTAAACACTTTCAAGTGTTATATAAATAAGCAAAAGAAATCAGTCACAAAGAAACCATCTCAGCCCACTCCAAGCAGCATTCCCCCATTACCAAGTACATTCAGTAGGAAGTTAGTTCACATGGATTTTTAAGTGTTAGATGCTGAACTACCACCAACTTTCACTAGAAAGGAGGCAGCAGTTAGCACATGATGCAGTCAGGTTTTTTTCTTTTCGCTGTTTGTTTTCACAAGCAGAGAACATTGTCACTTCCTAGAAAGCAGTTAACAAAGGTCTTATTCAGGTGGCATCTGTGGTACACCTGGTGATGGTGCATAGTCCAAAGGCTCCTATTAGTGACTCCACCCATACAGCCAACATCAAGAGGAGTTATCAGATTTTCCTTTACTTGGGCCCATAAACTCCAGGCCCTCAATGGGTATGTCCTTTTCCTTGATTGCTTTCTGAAAAGAAGAAAAAGAAACCAAATAATTAAACTCAGCACTTCTTTATAGGGCTACATGATGCTATCTTTGGTACAAAACCCAGAACCACAGAATCAGTTAAGTTTTAAAACATCTCTGAGATCATCGAGTCCAACCTATGACCCCCACATCAACCAGCCCATGGCCAAGTCCAGGCTCTTCTTAAACACTGCCTACACCACCTCCCTGGGCAGCCCATTCCAACGTCTGATCATCCTTTCTGTGAAAAAATTCCTAATGTCCAACCTAAACCTCCCTGGCGCAGCTTAAGTCTATAACCTCTTGTCCTATCGCTTGTTGCCTGCATGGAAATCATCTGAAATAAACAAGCGATTTAGAAAAAGCAGTCTTAGAGGCTGGTTTGAATAAAGCTTCATTATTAGAGCTGCTGAAGGATGTACCGAGAACTCACTGAACTACAGTCGGTCTAACGGAAACGTGCCGCAGCTGCCACAGAGCAGCCTTAAGAAGTCACGTACAACAAAAACAGGAGACGCCTGTAAAATACTCCACGTCAAGACCGACGGACACAGGGCGAGATAAACCCAAAGCTGCGTGCCGGGGTCACTGGTGAGGCCTGAGGCTGCTCCTGGGGTCCCGGGCCGGCGGTCAGAGGGGTCAGCGCGGGGGAAGGACGCTCGGGGCAGGGAGCGAAGGGGCCCGGACGCACCTGCACGCAGAGCTGGTAGCGCTTGAAGAGCTGCCCGCAGGGGTCGCCGGCGCTGTCGCCCTTGAGGAACTTCTCGGCGAACCAGCGGTTGAAGCACTGGTCGTACTCGCGCTTCAGCTCCGTGCACGCCTCGCCCACGCTGTTCATCGCGGCGGCGCCGGGACGGGATCGCCCGAGGCACCGCCCCCGGGACCGTCCCTGGGACCGCCGTTGGTACCGCCGTGCAGCCGCTCCGCCCCTCGCGAGGCGGGACAGCGGGAACAGGATAAAACTCCACCTAATTTCCCAAGAAAGTGACAGCAGTCAGCGGGTCGCTACCACTGGCTTGGATTTGTTGACCTTAAACGTCTTTTCCAGCCTTAACGATTTGAGGATTCTTTGTGAACGCCGGTTTTGACGTGTAACAAGTTTCTAATAAAAAGAAAGTGGCACTATTAATCTTGTTGATTTTTAACTTTTTTTGTCTGTACTGATGCTTTTGTACAGCCGAAAGTGTCGGTGGAAATGCTGGACCACTTGGAGCACCTGGCCCTGGTAGATTTCCGGGATTCGGAGGGTGTGGAGCGGCTGCAGAAAGCGATCCAGTTTGCTGATCAGCTTCATGAAGTAAACACTGACGGCGTGGAACCGATGGATTCAGTGCTGGAGGACAGGTGGTGAATCACAGCAGCCTCCTTTTACCTGTTAATACATCAGACTGTTTGCTTTTGTGACCTTTTTTCCCTGGGAATCACAATGCACTTTGCCCCTTTGCTCAAAATGTCTTCCTGTGGCTTTGTGTAGGAGAAAGTTGTCATTGGCACATGTAGTTTTTATGTGTGAGCAGAGCAAAGGTGAACTTCAGTTCTTTAATCTGTCTTACTTGCCACACTGCTCCCCAAATGCCTGCCAGTGGCATTCTTGGATGCTTCAAAATATTCCAGTACTTGTCTCAGTGTTTATTTAAGAGACCAAAACCAGATTTAGAGATAAGCCACCCTTCCTACTAAATATTCACAGAATAGCTTAAAGTTAACCAGTAATCTTTGTCCTTCAGGTGCCTGTATCTCAGAGAAGATGATGTGACAGAAGGCAACTGCACCAAAGAACTGCTGGAAAACGCCAGAGAGAAAGTAGAGGAGTATTTTGTAGCTCCACCAGGTATTGACTTGCTTACAAAAATCTCTTAATCTCGCCTGAATTAACCTGAAGAAAATAACCTGCCATAGCTGCATTTACTTTCAGAAATACTAGTCAATAATAGGGAGTACTAAAAGAAATTACTGTAGCTATCTGTGTAAAACAGTGTGCAATATATTGGTCCAGAAGCAACGCCTAGGCTGACCTGACTTTGAAGTTATTGCACATGTTAAGAAATTCCTTACAGGAAGTCAGACAGGATTTACTTTCCTGATTTTCTCAGGATATTTAGGCAGCCTGTACATGGAGTAAACTGGAGAAACACTTCCATGCCAAGGTGTCCTGCCCACAAGGTAACTTACAGCTAGTCTCACACAACTTGTTTTTTGTTTTCTCTCAGGTAACATCCCTTTATAAAAGGTGGAAGAAAAAGAGACTTTTCTGCAGGGCTCTTAGTGACAGCCCAGAGCCCAGATGCCCTTTCCGTATTTTATTTGGGGAAAATGAAGTTCTGTGCAGTCATAGCTGAAACACCCTGGCATGTATTTTGGTCAAAAGAAGAGCACTTGCAAGACAGAAGAAAGAAGGTGTAAAAGTTTAGTAGTGCTGCTGAAATATTCAATGTCTCTTGAAGCTGGATGGCAGCATGGCAGATGACCTTGGTGCTTTTATTTGGCAAAGTGAATTTGGTGTCTGGAGGTGAGAGCAAACCCTTGTCCCACTCTTAATTGTGCAATTACTTCATTATTTGTTTAAGCATCGATAATATACTGACACAGATGCATGAAACATGTAATTACTATGATACTTGAATTCTTTCAAGGGTATTGAAATAAAGCCTGTATTTAACACCAGTAATCCAATCCTCTGCAAAGCTGTAACACTGTATTACTGCTTTAGTCTCAGACTTGTCAAGATTCAGACTCTGCAAATGCTGAAGTTTTACAAATAGACAAGCTCAGCCTATAAGTAATTTATGATGTATATATAAATCATAACAAGGAAAGACTTTAAAGTATCAGTCAATCAATATGATTAATACCACTATCATAATATCAGGTAATTCCTACTTTAAGAAGTACCCCCTTGTTCTGTCCATTTTGGCTTCCTCCTTTGACCATCAGAGAGAATGGGGACAATATTATTTACACAGAAAAAAGGAAGAGGAATTTGAGAGGGAACTGCATGGCTGCAGGAGCTTTTAACCCAAAATAGCATCAAGTAACTATTTAAAGGCAGCAACTAAACCAACAATTTGGACAAGATGATCCCACATTCCCAATGCAGCACAGGCTAAACTTAAAACTGCCAGTTCAGTGCTGCTCCCACACACTCCAGTGAGGGAACAGACTGCCTGATGCTTGTTCCCTGCAGCCTAAACTGCATTTAAAGTGGAAAACACACATCTCCTTAATGAAGGGGCTTGATGCAACTTTACCACAAATAAGGGAATTACAACCTTGACTCAGACACCTGAGTCTCAGTAACCTCCAAAAAGAATTAACCTCCAGTTAACACTCAGCAACCACCCAAAAGAAAAACTCACAGAAGGCAGATGAGCTGCCTGTGGGGCAGGGCATGTCAGTGCCTCAGTGGGTCCAACACTGGTGGTGCTGAGCCCCACTGGGCCCTGGCTGCACTCTGAGAGAGGGAGAGACACCCCTCATGTGCTGGTTCACCTGTACTCACTGCAGCACTCAGTAAATGGATCCAGTTTCTCTGGACACCATGGAGATAACCTCACTTAGACCTGCTGACATTTTTCCACCACCACAAACCTGGAGATACAAAATTGGATTGGAAGTCCTTGCATATAAATCCCAGGTTTACAAAAAAAAAAAAAATTCAATGTGGAGATTTCTTCACTTTTGTGGAAAGAAAAAGAAAATGGAAGTTGTTTTATTGCTAATAATGATTATTTTATGTTTTTATTAACTAGGAGCCCCAAGAAAAATCTCTATTAATACAGTGATATGTTGTGCAACACAGAGTATAAAACCACCTCACAAAAAGTGCTTACAGCCTAACCTCCATCTGGGAGAGGAATCTTATCCATTACCCAGTTTTCTTCAGCACCTCCTCGACCCCAGCTATCATCTCCTGTGTTTATTTGTTCTGCCTTTCCCTGCAGCTCTGTCCTGAGGGAAACTGTACTTTTATATTCTTGATTAACAAGTAGGACTCTAATGTATCTCAGGCTTTAATGTTTCTCATTAACGACGTGTATCTCACCCACACCGACATTTCCTGCAGTCGTCATCACAATTGTTCCTTCAGCAAACCATTTCTTAATAAATGCAGAGAAATTTGCCTGCAGCTACCAAACACAACCACCTCCTCAGAGATTCATGGGTGTTTCTGAAGTTCAGTGGAAGCACTTGGAAGTTTGTTAAATGGTTCCATTCTGTCAGCACAAATCTGTCCAGTACTCAAAGAACTACTGCAAGTGCTGCAGATACTGAATACAGTTCTGAAAATTAATTACTTGCTATGGCCCCAAGACCACTCAAAACTCCTTCATGTTTCTAGTACACAAGCAAAGTTGTGAACTGTATCTCTAATTGGAATGCTAAAACCTGGGAGTCAGGAATTATTCTTGAGATATTCTAGAGTGACAGAAGTATTACATTATGCAGTTTCAATATTTCTGGGGGTAGTATATTCTTCTGAGGTTGCCTTAGAGTTTGCAAAAGCAAAGAGTTGCTTGCAGTTATGCTGCTTTTGCTCTGAATGACACTGAGCAGGTAACTACACTGTATGAATATGCAAAATATTTACATTTCAAGGAGAATGACTGCTCTTGAGGTGGTTTTTTTTAAATTTCTACAAGAAAATGGGAGTCCTACCAACGAGTATTTAAAAACCTCTTTTAAAAACCATCCTGTGCTGTTTGCTGTAGACATGGTTCAGAGTCCTGTTATTAACAGATCACCCACTGTGGAAGTCTCAACAGCAATGTTCTATCTGCTGACAGGAGTGTAAGCAGAAAGTGCTCCAGGGAGAGTGAAACTAAGAAAACAGAGCACTGAGGATCTACCAAAACATCTTGGTTCATTTAAACAAAACCAAAACAAAACCAACCCAACCCAACCAACCAAAATAACCCCCAAACCAAACACAAACAAAAAAGGGCAAGAGTTGCAGAAATAGTGAGGTCTGCAAAAGATGGTGTAAAAGTCTGATAGATTTGGTTCACTAAAGGAACAGTTTGCAGCTTTGACTTGATCATACCCAGTAAACATGGGTCAGAGATTTCTATCAGAGGTCACTTAGCGTGACTTGAAAAGACACAACTGAAAACAGACAAGTGAACAGGACAGGTGATCACGTGCCATTCACAGGCTATGAACTCCTTCCTCTGACATGGGTGGGCTTCACTCTCAGTAAAGGGCATATTACTGGAACAGCTGCCCCAGATAATATCCCAGTATTCTTTCAGTAATACCACATACTATTCAAAGGGCTATTCCCAACAAGAACTTGTTCCAAGGAGAAACAAAGTCTGTTGCAGACATTATTGGTTAAACTCAGCATCTATGTGATCCAACCTGGGGCAAGTAATAAAATGGCTTTTGGGGCCCACATATCAACTATGGAAAGGTGTTTTACAGAAGCTGGTGGACACATTACAATGCCTCGGAGACTGAACATATTTTAAGGAACAAGATTTTTACCCAGGATCACCTGATGCCACGCAGAATCACAGAATTGGATTGGAAAAGACCTCTGAGATCACTGAGTCCAATTGGTAACCAAGCACCACCATGTCAACCAGACCAAAGCACTCAGTGTCATGTCCTGTTTTTCCTTAAACAACTCCAGGGACATCGACACCTCCCTGGGCAACCCCTTCCTATGTCCAATCACCCTTTCTGTGAAGAAATTCCTCCTAATGTCCAACCGAACCCCCCCCGGCGCAGCAGACCAGTAGGCCGTGAGTTAGGACTGCAAGCTTTCCATACACAGCCCAAATCTACGCGATCGTTCCAAAACGTGCGCCCTGCGCTCCCGTTACCTCCCCGCAGCCCGCCGGTCGCCATGGGAACGGACGCGGCGCGGGGCATCCCGGGCCGCAAGACAACGCCGCAGTAAAGCGCTGCCGGGCGCCGCGCCGCAGCCAATGGGCGCTCGGGGGCCGGCAGCGCCGACCAATGGGAGCCCGAGGGGCGGTGCCGGTGGCCAATGAGGGGCGGCCGGCGCGCAGGGGGCGGGGCAGAGGCGCTGCGAGGCGCGCAGGGATCAGAGCGCAGCGGCGTCCGCTCTGCACCGCGCCGGTCCCGCAGCGCCCGCTCCACGGTGAGGGACGGGGCGCGGGCGGCTCCCACAGAG
>WAAG01025434.1:15021-25115 GCA_013390105.1 Tichodroma muraria
ATGTTTTCCGGGCGGCTGTTATCATGAAAAGTTTGTTTTGTCTTGTTTTGTTTCAGTTTTTAGTTCCATAGCGAGTAAAAGATGCTCCAATCTCTAGAAGAATTGAAGAAAGACTATTCTAGAATTGAAAAACTGACTGAAAGTTTCTAAATGTAATTTCTGTATGTTGTTAATGAGAGTGAGAGAAATTTTGGTAATAGAGGAAGAATGTTTGAAAGGTTTCATTCTAATTCTAAGAGTTTGTTAGTTGTTTTTTTTCTTCTCCTTCTTTCCTTTTTGTATTAGTTAATAAAGGTCTGTTCTTTTCAAGTTTAAACCTGCTTTGCTCTTGATTGCAAAATTCCTTTTCTTTTGGCGGCCCAAATTGATAGTTTTTTTTCTGTCTGGTTCACAATGAAACCACGACAGACATCCATCCAGAGATTTTTCAGGGAGCTGAGGAGCTGACTAACTACACAAGTCTAAACATTTGGCAAATTCTTTTCCTTGCACATTGTTTTGGAAACAGGGACTTGCTATTTGGTGTATATATATGTATAAAAATAAAACCACATGAAAGTTGACATCAGAGCAGACAGGATTTCAGGAGCGAGTACCTGGTGGGAGAAATCACCTGTGGTCCCAGGTCACTGGTTACTGCTGAGCCAGTGGGCAGAGGGATCATGGCTGACTAGCTCTGCACACATGGAACCACTCTTCCCATACCCCCACCTCTAGTCTGGCTGAGTTATGAGAATTTACCCTTCCAAACCATCTAATAGAAACAATTCATAAGCAGCACCCAACAGCAGCCTCAATGCCCAGCAGCTGCATGAAGAATGAAATCCTGAATTTTAGCAAAGAGGTTGGTTTGTTCTCCCACCACCAGATCAGATCAGTCAAGGATTCACACTTGGCAAGAAAGGCAAGACCACTGTGAGCCCCATCTCTGAAGCATGGGGAGGACAAACAAAGGAATGTTATGCTGTGGCAAAATGTATTTATTTTGACATATTCCTGAATGGAGAATGCATTTCGCATCGTTACATCACGTTATAACCAGTAGTTACCTGGCAGTTGGATGGGTGATCATCAAGTAAAGAACATCAGTGTGAAAGACAAGAATTTGTTAATATGAATGGGGAAGAAAGAGGGAAACTTGAGAAATGAATTGAAGCAACCAAGACACAGCTGAAACATCATGTTCCCAAAACATCTGGCTGATCATGACCTATGTTTTTTTTGTGATATTGTAGCAGTTTCAGGTTTCTCCCATTATTCTCACCCACCCTGAGCAGAAGCACAGTGCTCCTGCATTTCGGCAGGTGAAGGAGGAGACGTGGCTCTCACTTGCCCACACAGTCTCACCTGTGGCCATTCTGACCCGAAGGGTCATGGAAACACTCTCACAGATAGGATGCGGCTAGAACACTTCAAACACACTTTGGATGCAGCTTTGGAGCCAGAAATGCTGGCTCCTTACCAGCATTTCTTCCTTGAAAGCAGCAGAGGTTTCTCTCTTATCTTCCTGGAGAATATACAACAATTCATGTAGCTTAGCAACAGGGCTTCCTTTTAAGATGCTCTTTTGTCATTTCAAAGCCTCCATGCCAGAAGTTCTTTAAATAGTCTGAACTCACACCAGCTTCCTCAGTTTGGCTCTTTATCTCTGCCTGGTTTCCTTCCATTGCAAGGTTAATATCTGTGTCCAGCCAAACCAAAACCAACAAAAATGCAGCTTCCAGTGATCAGTCCAGCCTCACTTGTGTAAGGGCTAAGAACTTCCTTTTCCCCAGAGCCACACCAAGCAGCACCCAGTAGAAATCAGTAAGGAAAAGGGAAGCTTACAACAGTTTTAATTCTGATTTTTTTGCTTGTTATTCAGGTCAGAACTATTGCAATTACTGGATTTCTCTATTGTTTGTTTAAAATCTAGGATTTTATACTTGTGCAGCCCAGTTTGTCAGATTCTGAATAATCTGGAGAGAAGAGTAATGGCTTGTTACTAATCACTGAAATTTGCATTTTATCTTGGCTTTATATTGCCTTTACAGTACTCTAAGATACTCACTCCCATGGGGACCAAGAACACTGAGTATTTTGCTTGCTCAGCACGGAACAGAGGCTGAATTTTTGAGACAGAGAGAAGTCTTATAACTGTTTCAAAGCGTAACAGGGAGCTCCAGCACTGAGATCCTCAAGACATCTTCTGAATTCTTGAATAATCACAAGCTACTCAAGAAGGATAACACAGCAGCAGTAGCTATACAGAAACAGTGTCTGCAGGGAGTGCACAGGGGATATCCGCCCATCGAAGAAGAAACATGGATGAACACAAGACCAGTAATTAATCTGTTGCTAATTAATCTTATCAGCAATTTCCTTCCCACTTAGTGCCTTTGTCCTGGCCATTTCTAGTCTGCATTTTATAGGACTTCACACAGTTCCACATGCCCCATGCAAATTCAGCTTTCTGGCCACCAGCAGCACTCAGGATGAAGGCACAGGGGCCAGGAAGCCCTGTGTCCTCTGCCCTCTGGTGAGCTGCAGTCATCACCTGAAAGGGTGCTCATCCTGTCTGCTACAAAAACAGCACTGCTGCCTCCTCTGAAGACAGGGGTTCCAGCGTGTGGAGCAGCAGTAGTACCCTGGCTAAGCACCTGCACCATCAATCCTTTTGAAAGTTATCACAAATAAAATCCATTAGAGAACAATCCAGCAGTGGAGATGCAACCAGAGGAGTGCTCATTTTATTTGTTTGGAATATTTCTGTACACAGTGATCACATCATGTCCCTGGTCATGCTGTCCCTTTCTTCCAATGGGCATCCAGGTCACCTTGCAAGTGGTTTTCTTAAGGCATGAAAATTTTGAAGTTGTGGTGTGTCTTTAGCACTAACCTCAACCATTGGTTCCAGAGAAAGAAGCTGGTGATTTGGTCACCTGCCAAGGAGTGGTGGCAACCAGAGGAAAAGGAACACCTGGGGCAGGGGCATGTTGCAGCTTGGTCCCTGGCTACTCAAAAGATCCACTGGGCAAGCTGGTGCCCAGCTGGGAGGGCACCACAGGTGCAGTCCTGCAGCCCTTGCCCCACTTGTGTCCCTATCACGCCCAAGGGCAAGCAAAGAGACCTTGCTCACATGCCCAGAGTGTGAGCTGGAGAGCATATCTGGCTGCTATCTCCTGTTCTTGGTTAGGATTTCAGAAAGATCAATTGCTGCAGCATGAAGCAAAGGAGTTTCACATCAAATCTGGTAAAGTCTGACATGTTTTACAGCAGCTGTTTCTTCCTGACAGTGATCTGTCCTCTTGTGTCATCATTTTGTTTTAGGCTTTTTCTTAGAGTGCAGCCTGCAGCCTGAGCCTGCAGCACCTGCTGCACTGGCAGCAAGGCCCATGCAGGTTTTCCTGCTGGGAAGTGCAGGTCTGAGTTACAGCAGGTGGTCCTGGTCCTCCCCAGCTGCCATGTTTCATTCACTCATTTGTGGTACCATGCAGCCACAGCAGGGGAATAGTCACAGCCCAAATCCCACAGCTCCAAGGCAAATCCTGAGTTCTTAACATCCAGCATTCAAACATTTGGATTCCTATCTCATTTGTAATACGAAAGAAAACAATAAATGAGGAAAATCTTGAAATCCATACTTGAAGGAAATAGCTGAAAACTATTTTAATCCTTTGATCCTGTGTAGGATTTACAGGTATTTTAGAAGCCTTGCTGCATTGGGGTGCCAATCCCACTCTCTTCAGACCTATGGAAGGCCCAGAGATTGACATGATTTATATTTTATAAAAGAGAGAATTAGCATCTCATAGGGATTCTTAAAGTACTAAAATCTTTTAAATATATATATATACATTTTAATGTATATATACATTTTAATTTTAATATAATATATATACACAATGCATTTTGTCTTTTTTGTTTTTTATTTTTAACATCTTAGATTGATTCTCGTTTATTCCTACAGTCATTACACATCTTTTCCAGGTTTATTCAACCTGCAGCATTCCTCAGCACCTGGGTTTCTGGAAGTGTGGAACTCAGTGATCTGACTGGGACCCCTTCCTGACATACAGGCCAGGCCTGGCATAG
Source organism: Tichodroma muraria (assembly GCA_013390105.1). NCBI lineage: Eukaryota > Metazoa > Chordata > Aves > Passeriformes > Sittidae > Tichodroma > Tichodroma muraria. The sequence goes on from WAAG01025434.1 coordinate 19,096, forward strand.
AATCACCCAGGTGGATTTGACTTCACATGGGATTTCCCTCCAGCCCAGCCAGACACCCTCCCACCCAGGTGAAGAGCCTTCTGAAGGACCCAGGATCCCACCAGAAACAGATCCCACCCTTCTGTGTCAGGGTGGGAATTTGCATACCGTGCCTTCCACATGGTGCCAGCAGCCCACGCGATGCCCAGGTCTGTGGGTCTGTGCCCTGGGCTGAGGGACACGCCAGCACTTCACTGCCAGAGCCCCTGCTAGGAGTGACACTATATCCCTGGTGGATTTTAGGTGAGGAAAGATCCATCACCTGTGGGCAGACACTGTGTGCGACTCAGTGCATTCTGGTGACTTCTGTGAGCTGTTCTTCCTGTCTAGCTCAGGATACCAGTCCAGAATAGGGAACCCAGGTGTGTACACCCTCTCTGGAGGACTCTCTGATGCAGGGCAGGCTGACGGGGGTGCCACTGGAGGGGCAGAGTGCAGGCAGCAGCGTGCTCAGCCCTCTGCTGAGCATGCATCTCACGAGCATTCAGTGGCAAGTACTGATGTCAATTATTACTGCTGATGTTTGCGTGCTCCTAAATTTTCCCCATCATCAATAGTGGAGTTGCAACCAAGCACAGAGAATGTTTACTTAGGAGCAGCAACTTACTTGTGAGGGAGCTGTCCCTGTGATCTGAGAGCCACTCTGAATGCAGTGATGGAGAGAAAATCTACACCAGCATGCAGAAGAGGAGCAGTACTAAGCATGGGAAGTGAATCAGCTTGCAACAGCCCCAGCTGTGGCTGTCACAGAGGGTCTGCAACCTGCCTGAGCCCATCGTGGGTATCCATAGCAAAGCCCCCTGACAACACCAAAACCCACTCCCACTAGCTACTGCCATAAATTCTTACCCCCTCCCCATTTTGTTTTAAAAGCACAAAGATCTAAATTAATCTGATAGGCACACATAATGCATAATTCAAATATCCCTAATCATTAGTCAATTTTACTGAGCTCAACCATTACTTGAGCACAAGGTCAAGAAGAGGAACTTCTGCCACCCAGTATTAATTTCATAATGAATTCTTCATTATCCAAAGTGTGCAGCTTTGAGAGCCTCAATATAAGATGTAAAGCTACTAGCAAATGTCCAAAGGAGGGCAACAAAAATGGCGCAGGGTCTTGAGGGGAAGGCACATGAGGAGCACAGGGGTCACTTTTTCTGTTCAGCCTGGAAGATGACACTGAGGGGAGACCGCACTGCGCCACGGCTTCCTCCTGAGGGGAGGAGGAGGGACAGGCACTGATCTCTTGTCTCTGGTGAGCAGGACAGGACCCAAGGAAATGGCCTGAAGTTGTGTCAGAGGGGTGGTTTGGTTGGATATCAGGAAAAGGCTCTTCACTCAGAGGGTGGCTGGGCACTGGAACAGGCTCCCCAGGGAAGTGGTCACAGCACCAAGTCTGCCAGGGTTCAGGAAGTGTTTGAACATTGTCAGGTACATGGTGTGATCCTTGGGACTGGCCAAGAGTTGGGCTTTAAGATCCTTGTGTATCACTTTTCATTCAGGTTATTCTTTTATTCTATGAAATGGAGTTAGGTCTGAGAACTCATTATTTGAACAGTAAATCTTCCCACTTTCTCAACAGTGCCACTCCTTCCCCCCACACCATTTCTTAAAAACATAAAAAAAACCCCACTAAAACCCCAAAACTTACTAAAACTAAAAACATCTCTGAAGTTATTCCAGAGATGCTTTCTTATATGACACATAAGTTCCATGATGCATAACAATAGGCTTCACTGCACTGCAGAAAGACAGGATTAGCTTTAGTTGATGCCCTTCTTGATTCAGAGGACTTTTCTTACAAAATATCTCATACATTTTAAATCTGAGGGTTTTGGTATGGATGGTCTGAGGAAGTATCTGTGCTAGCAGGGCTCACAGTCTCATCTCACACTTGCACCTCATAGGTCATGAGGTGCAAGTGTGAGTCCAAGCTGCTTCACCCCAGGAAAGCATAACAGGGATCACAGGGTGTAGAGGTTTGACCCTGGTTGGATTTCAGGCACCATCACTCCCTTTATCACTCCCCTCCACAGGTGGTCGGGGGAGAGAAAATATAACAAAGGCTGATGAGCTGACATAAGGACAAGAGAGATCACTCAACAAATACCCTTACAGCCTAAACAGACTGAACTTGGGGATATTAAGTAAATTTATTACCAACTAAATTAGAATGGGATAATGACAAGTAGAATAAATCTTAAAAATATCTTCCCCCCACCACTCCCTCCTTCTCAGACTCTATTTCCTCCTCCTCCTCAGTGGTGCAGGGAGTGGGGGTTATTGTCAGTTCATCACAGATTGTTCTTGCAGCTGCTCTTGGGAGGGGAGTCCTTCCCCTGCTCCAGCATGGGATTCCTCCCACAGGAGACAGTTCTTCATTAATTTCTCCAGTGTAAACCCAACCCGCAGACACAGTTCTCCATGAGCTGCTGCAATGTGGGTACTCTTCCATGGCATGCAGTCCTTCAGGCACAGCCTGCTCCAGTGTGGCCTTCCCTCTCCATGGGTTCACAGCCTCCCCTCAGGCATCCACCTGCTCTGGCCTGGGTCTCCTTCATGGAGTGCAGGTGGATCTCTGCATCCCCAGGGCCCTCCATGGGCTGCAGGGGCACAGCTGCCTCACCATGGTCTGCACCACGGGCTGCAGGGGAACCTCAGCTCTGGTACCTGGAGCACCTCCTGCCCCTCCTTCCCCAGCCTTGGTGTCTGCAGGGCCGCTCCTCTCATATACTCTCACCCTGCTCTTCTCTGGCTGCAATTACATTTGCACAGTATCTTTTTTCCCTTCTAAAATCTGTTATCACAGAGGCATTACCACCATTTCTAATTGGCTCAGCCTTGGCCAGGGCCACCTCCACCCTGGAGGCACCTGCAACTGGATCTGCTGGGCATGAAAGAATCTTCCAGCAGTTTCTCACAGAAGCCACTCCTGTAGCACCCCCACTACCAAAACCTGTCCATGCAAATCCAGTACACAGGGACACATCAAGCCTTAGCTTTTGAGCGTTAACGTGGAAAATGGCAGATAAACAAGGAGCAAACATACCAAATTCTTCACAACTTTTTGTGACCATCTGCAGGGCAAGCAGGATTTCCAGCAAACACAGAACTGGCTGGGAAGAGGTAGGAATGTTAGTGGAATGTGGAATCAGCTTTTCAGCTTGTCATTGAAATAAGGTATTTTCTTTTGTTATACTATGAATTAAAGAGGAGCCAATCGGGTCGGCACAGAAGCATCCTAGTAGCAGACAAACACTGCAGCAGGGCATTGGTTCTTCGGCCTCTTGGTGCCTGCCAGCCCCAACAGTCTGCCCAACAGGTTTAGGCAAGTATGCAAAATGGAGTGAGCTCTGCACTTCTGGCAGCTTCCCTCCTGCCTTGTTGACTCCTCCCCTCTCCTCAGCCGCCTGCAGGAATGAGCACAGCAATGCTCAGGTGAGCCCAGAAATCAGCTCCAGCTACCAGCACAGCAGTGGCCTTCATACACTGTTTCAGAGCCAAAGCCACTGATTTTGTGCATATCCTTAGCACCAGAGAAGTTCAGGTGTCTTCACCTTCCTGGGTGCTGACCTTGATGCACTCCAAATGGCATCTTGATGATCTGAAGCTTCCCCGATTGAGTACAGGATCTGGATCTGCTCTGTCAGGCTGAGACATTTTCTGAGCCCAGTAAGTTTTCCTCACGGCATTTTCTCCTAGGCAGTAAAGAAAGAGCACCACTTAAGGCAACAAAGCTGTCAATCTAATAACTCAGTCGTTTAAGAAAGGAAAGAAAAAGACGGGTTGAGCTGTTTGGCTGAAGTCTGTGCTCAGTGCTACCCTGGGCAGTCAGGACCTGACACCTCTGGCTGGCTGGCACAAGATCCCCTCCTGCCTGCAGCTGCCACACACACACTCGTCTTAGAGATGGCTGGAAATATTGTCCCCATTCAAAAAAAGTGATCATTCTCTGTAACCTAAATACAAGAGTGTTAATTTTCAGATTGAAGTATTGCTTTCTATCTTTACTGTTTGTTCTGCAATAGTCATACATCAATAATACAATCCTTTTTACAAAAGTGTAGGCAGGGATCTTAGAGTTGTAGAATGTTTTAGGCTGGAAAAGACCTGTAAGATCATTGAGTCCACTGTGAAACTAATACCACCAAGTCCACCACTGCCACCAGCCTCCAGAGAAGAGCTCTGACTGCCATCTGGTTTACAAGGCTTTTGTTCCTTTCCTAAGTGATGAATCAAATTTTGTTCAAGTTTCCCATTACATTAAATTCCCCTTTGGTAGTGCACTACAGTCTCATCTGCACTATCCTGTATTTAGCAGAGGCACCCCAGTCCACGTGAACATGAAGACCAATTTCCCTCCGTTTCCACTTTTCCACTTTTCAAGAATCTGTTCTGCCTCAGAAAAGCATCAGTGCACAGCAACCTGACTATATTCAAAGCAGGCAAGTTCCTGTTTCACTCTGAAAGTACTGTTTTGCCCACTCTGAGTTGAGCGTGTCTCTTCCTTGAGACCTGCTTTCCGGCCAGCTCCCCCCGTTTGTCTGACCGCTCTGCTCAGCCCCGCTTTCGTTCAGAGAAGACAGCACAAGATCATCCAATGCAGCAACCCGCCTCGCTCCACCATGGCCAGTCATTTGTATCTTCTGGTTTTCACAGCGCCCGCCTGTGCCAGCTGCAGAGCGCCCAGCACCGCGGAGAGGATGTGCGTGGAGGGAGTGACAGCCGCCATCCCTCTCGATGTGCAGGAGCTGCAGACACCTGGGGTCAACGCTTACCTGATGATGTCTGAATGTTTCCAGTTCCCACGGGATTTATCTTGGCAGAATCTGGAGGTCTTTATCAGAGGATTAAGATAGGTGTCTCGGTACATGCTAAGGGACATCAGCCACTGTCCCTCCTCCTCCTCACACCTGTGCATCTTGTGCACCCTCACACCCTCTCTCACCACGGATGGGGACTTTGGGAGCCTATCAAACTAGCACTGTACTTCATCCCACAGAGGATGATAAGGGATGATACAGTTTCCCAGGGGTGTTTAACAGGTATGAGAGATAGAGGAGGGGTATAAGGATTTTACCTCTTGTACTGTGTTCTTCATACAGGAATTTGTACACCGTGGCAGTATAATAATGACTCTGTTTGCTATTAGGTTGGTGTGCAATACCACACGAGAATAGTAAAAAAGTACCAGGGCTTTTCCAGGGGCAGGAGGAAAGACTGACCCAATAAGCTTTTCTTTTTCCTTATATACTTTCTTACTTATAATACTTTCTTTTATCTTTGCTTTTCTTCTCTTTTTTTTTCTTTTATCTATTTTTTTCTATTCCAACTGGGAGACAACAGAAAAAAAAAGGCAAGTTTTTTGATTCAGGGAAGAAGCACAATGTAAAAGCAGGCTATGAAATGCACACCTGGGGCTAATAGCAAATTCCTCATTGAATTAAATCTACAAATCTCTGAGCACTCAGAGCTGCACAACAGGATCCCCCTTGGGATAGTTTCTCCTCAGTTCAATGCGACAGCCACTCCACACCCTGAAGCATATGGAGAGAGCTTATTTACCCACTGTTTTATTTGAATGGCAAAACACAGGCACTCTTCTCATTTACAGGGACAGTTAAATTATTTTTATCTCTCTGAACTACACACGGCAGCAGTTAGCTCCACAGGTTTTCCTTTGCTTACAAGTATTGGAAGCATCAACTTTTCTAGGTCAGTGTTTTTGTGGATACTGGCACTGTATCAGTGCTTCTAGGCTGGGTCCAAGTCGCTGTGCTATCACAAGTGTTCCCACAGCAGGTGCTGGGCTGGCTTTCTGCCCCCAGGTCATGCCAAACACGTACATGTGGGGGGTTCAGCCATGGGCAGCACTGGCTCTTCCCTCCCTGCTGATGCTGTCCCTGAGTGCTGTGCGCCTGGCACTGAACTCCAGCTGGGACCCAGCTGCGGGTAGCCCTCGAGCAGGGGCTGTCGGG
>WAAG01025436.1:335-17345 GCA_013390105.1 Tichodroma muraria
GAACTCTCACTAGGTGGTTTTGGACTGTGCATGCCAAAAAACATCTCTAATCACTTTTCATTGTTTACTAAAGAATAGGCCCAGCAATTAAGGCAAAGGCGCCTGTGTTTTATTTCTTCTAAGCAGAACAAACGCGATCAAGATAAATAACAGTAATAAAACAACAATACTTTTTAGAAATTCTGAATGGGTTTACAAATTCAGTGTTTGTTTAACTGCTGGTTTCTGGGACATCTAGTTTGTCCCACTCCAAGTGTAAAGCTTTGGTGGATAAATCTCCAATTACATTATGTAATGGCTGTCTTACCCCCACATTGCCCCTGCCTAAATGCCACCATTTATTCAGATTGCATTAGCACTTATGTAAGTGTCTCTTTCAACCACAGCTCCTAAATCCTGGCAGATGGGGAAGGATGGATAGATAGATGGATGATAGATAGATAGATAGATAGACAGACAGACAGACAGACAGAGGGTATGTTTCAAGAATATAATTAAACCATTGTAAAAACTTGCTTGTGACCGATCCTAGCTATCTGCATCCTTTTTCTTTCTTACATTAAACCCATGATCAAACATGGTGATCCATAGAGTCCAGGATGCCAAATGGACAAAAACCTGCTGATTTCATATGAAGTTTTTCATATATGCTGTTTATTGGTTCAGCTCTTGGTTCAGCTCCCTGATCCAGATGAGGGCTGGTAATGGGGCAAGAGAAGCAGCAAGAGCATGTAGGCAAAAATGGCAGTGGCAGCCAGCCTAACCAAAACCTTCCCATCCTACCTAAGAAGCATGAGGATTGTTCACAACGTTGTGGAAGGATCTGCACTACAAACTCTCATTGCCTTCCAGTTAAGCACTATGAGACCATAATCCTGAAGAGGCTTATGAAAGCTGTTCAAAAAGCACTCAGTGAGAACAGAGGCAGCCACCAGAGCTTTTGCAAGCGCATCTCACAGGGCTTCCCAAAGGGCCACATGGTGCCTCAGGAATCCCTCCTATTCCCCAGGCCACCCGCTTCTCACTGCTGAGAAGTTGTTCTTTCAACAAGCAAGGGTGATACAGACAAAACAGAATTGCCAACTCTTCCAATTAATGTAGTGGATTCCAACTCTGCTGCAATCCAGTATCCACACTCCCACTTTAGAAGCCACACCACTTGGCTTTAAGAATAGCCCAATTGAATGTGTGAGTATGCTGCAGCACAATAACCTCTCTGGGATTAGACAAATAAATGCAAATGAATCATTTAATGCAAACAAATCACTTAAAGGAGTAAGTGTTGTTTTATTTACTCCAAAACTAACTTAAAGAATAGCTCTTTTGATAGCTTTAGTAAAGTGTTTGGGATTTTTTCTATGTAAAATTCTCCTGTTGCCCACCAGTGGCCTCATTCCATCAAAGCTTTAGAAATCTAGATTGTCAGATGTGGGATTTTTTTGTTCAATCTCTGTTTGTTTTGTTTTGTTTGGTTTTAAGAAAAAAGATTAATCACAGAGCATTTGGAGGTGTATCAGATATATGAGGGTTTCTCCTTGACTAAGTGGTATTTGTCTTTTCAGTTCTTGAAAGGCAGTATTAAGACAGCACAGTAGTGTTTGTGATTCATGGTTGCAATTCTCTTTTTATTGCTGAACACCAGCAGTGAATAGGAGCTGCAGAAGGACACGTTTCCAATTACTCTATCTCAGAGTTCTCCATTGCTTCTTAACAGAGATGTCTCTGTCTTTGCAAGTGAGTGTAATACAAAAGTTTATACAAAAATAAATGTGTGTGTATATATATATACACACACACATACACCAAAGAAAGATTTCTTTGCTCTTTCAGCTATGTTCTGTCTTAAAGTTGATTCAGTGTCTGCTGCTTTGTTGCCAATCTTCTCACTAGAAGAATAAAGAGGATTTAACCATTAGAGAAAGGTATTACATGAAGCAATGTCCAAAGAATATTGAATGTTTTTTGGGAAGACATGGCCTGACTCCTGAATCCAAAGTGGGGGTCTCCTTGCACAGCCTGACAGAAATGGCTTAGCAAGGCAAGATCATATTTCCCTCAGCATGCAGTATGTTCAAGTAGGAAATTTAGAAACTGAGTACTGCTTCCTAAAGAGAAACTTTTTCCTGGACTGTGGTCTTTGTGAGTTTGGGCCCTAATACTGTAGTGGGATGAACCAAAATTTATTTGTGCAGGTGCAGAGCTTGATGCATCTCAAATGGAATTTCTGGTCCTTCAATATTTTCTTGACTATTTCTTCATAAAATGGAGTGCTGATGGGGGAGGAGAGCAAAAGTCTCCATTACCTTATCCTTGAGTATCTTTTACCTTTATCAGCACCAGTTTAAAGAGAGAATTTTTTAAAAAGTGAGACAGGAAAAACATCAAAATACTCTGCCTAAACATTAACACAGGGCACAGCTCCCAAATTGACAGAGAAATCAGTGATAGGGAGAAGTCAGGAATAAAGGATCAAAAGCAGACAGAGTCTCTGAAGAAAGGAGGATAACAGTACAGAGTACCATGCACTGAGTGAGTTTGATTTAATGCATTTTAAAAGAAAACTCCATTTACTTTAGAGACTGACAAAAGTTTATACATTCATGAATGAGCTCTTTATGTATTTAAGAGGGATGACAGCAGACAAAGGGAATATCTGATGAATGTTAAGGCAAGATTCTGAAAGTCAGAGATCATTGAGAGAGGACAGAAGGTTTTGGCTTTTTCTTACAAATACCTGCATCTGTTTGGCACTTTGTGTTTCCATTCTGTATGCTAGAATTGTGAGAGAACTAGAAAAGATATTTGGGAGCTGAGTGAGAAACTTAAAAATATAAAAGGTATGCCTCACATCCTTTCATAACTTGCTTTTCATCTTGCCCTATGGCTAAATAAGCACCCTGGCTAAAATTAGCAGCTAGCAGAGATAGGACAGTTGTAGACATACAGGACTGTGACTTGAATTCATTGAGAACAAGTGGGAGAGGAAACTGAGGTAGTTTTTATATATTTTCGGGGTTATATATTTTGTTATTAAGGCTTTTGATGGAGATATTTATTTCAACTCTGCCCTGTGTCAAGGTCAACAGAAAAAGACTGGACACCTGTACTTCAAGGATGTCCCTTTGCAGACTGATATCTCAGCAGTTTGAGGGGGCTGTCTGAGATAAGGGCCCAGGTTTTAGTTTGTCCTTCTGTTCAGGGGCAGTAACTTTGGCAGAAAGATGGGAAAAATAACTGAGAGCAGTAACATCTAAACCACCTCAGCAAAATTTGCTGAAGTTCATCTGCTACAACATATCTTTTCTGTTAAATCAGCAAATCTTGAGGTTCCAAAGTTCTTAATTATTTATGATGGATTTTAACTTGCGGAAGACTAGGAGACCATACAACAAATACTGCAGGTAGATTTTTAATATGATGACCTGTAAGGTATTCAGAGCCTCTCTTGCCAGGCAAAGTATTTACTTCTTATTTTAAAACATTCATTGTGACCTCAGGTATACAGAAGACAGAGTTGCTGGTGTATTATGTTAATGAAACATCACGGCACTGATGGGAGCAGCTTACCAGACTTCAGGTAGCAGGTGTAGAGATCTCTAGGCCTGTAGAGTGGCCTGAGAACCAAAGCTAAAAAGGAGCAACCAGATGATACAAATCAGTAATTACTCTACATCACACTGCACCAGTTCCAAATTGCTAACAGTTAAATAGATAATATTCCTGGCTGGACTGCTGTCAGCAGACCTTATGCCAGATTAAGTAACATTTGCCCTGCCCAAGTTTTACTGCCATTGTTTCCACACAGGCCTTTTCTTCTGACCCACTTTCTGTTCTCACCATGTAATCATTGAGTCACTGCACAGGGATGTTCTTGTCCCTCTTGAAACTCAAGCTCAACGCAAGTCACTCCACGGAGTAAAGCATCCCCTGGATGTTAGTTACACTGTCTTTTTCAGTAAACAGAGTTGGTGTTTTTCATACCCAGTAAAGTGCCAGTCTTTCTTTCTCTTGTCTTGGACCGGCAAAAGGTATCAAAATACAGGATACTTCTGAAATGAGGAAGATACCATTATCATAGCCTTCTGCTTTCTGTGGTGTGGACCTGTGCCTATTACCAGGGCAGATAGCCCCATGTCCCTTTGTGAGCCCATACAGCAGAGGGTTGGCAGAAATCATGGAGCAGGAAAGGCACTGAGGTTGTAAACAGCTTAACACAAGCTACACGTGGAGGAAGAGTCATGTCAGCAAGCTCCTAACAGTCATCAGACTGGAAATTGTGAATACAAGGAATCACAGAATAAACTGAGTTAGAAGGGACTCACAAGAATCATCGAGTCCAGCTCCTGTCCCTGCACAGGACCATCCCCAAGAGTCACACCATGTGCCCAAGAGTACTGTCCAAAGGCTCTTTGAACTCTGTCAGCCTTGTTGCTGTGTCCACTTCCCTGGGAAGCCTGTTCCGAGCCCAACCACTCTCTGGTTCTAGAGCATTTTTTCTAATACCCAGCCTAAACCTGCCCTGACACAGCTTCATGCTTGGGTCCTGTCACTGGCCACCACCATCAGCGTTTGTCCCTCCTCTTCCCCTCACGAGGAAGCTCGAACTGCAATGAGGTCTCCCTTCAGTCTCCTCCAGGCCACTCTTCGTACGGCTTCTCCTCCAGGCCCACTTAGACCTTAGCTGGGAGCATGAAATAACCCTGTGCTTGTTCATGGTATGTCAAAGGGAGGGATGGCAGCAGAAGAGGATTGTCCTGTGCACACTTTGCCAGGGCTGGAAATAATGCTCTGGGCCTCAGTGTCTTTATCAGCCAGAGATCAGAGGGGTGAGGGCTCACCCCCATGGCTGCTGTGCCTCCCCAGCCGTACACAGCCCCCTTGGCTTCGGCAGACCAAGGCCTGAGCTCCCGCTGCCGCAGGTGGGGTGGCTCAGGGCTGCCCTGACGGTGCCGAGATGGCGCTGCCGACGTGGCGGCCCCTGAGCCCAGACCCAGCGGGCAGGAGGAGCTCATGGCTGGCACCCGACTGCCCGCGGAGACAGCGAGCGGTGGCCAAGCTGGCAGCAGTGGAGGATGTCAGCACCGTGCCCGAGGCTCATGCCACTGTGGAAAACCTCCCAATTTGCACATTTGGCAATGGCTGTGCAGAGTGTGGCTGTGGCACCAGGGCACAAGCTGCCTTGGCCTTGTCCCGTGTTGGGCTCCTGCCCGCTGTCTGTGCTGACTTTGGACACTGGAGAGCAAACAACACAGGAATTTTCAATGAGACTTAGGCCTTACTTAGGTTTCAAGGCTTTTAATCATAAAGTAAAAGGGCAGTACGGTAGCACTTAGAGGCGCCTGTTTTGGTAGAAAGTTTTGGACGATTGTGTACTCGTTCCCCTGTGATTCCTGCTTGCCCTCCATTTCTTTCATCCATATTACTCACTCCTTACTATGTCTAGCACTTAGAAGCCTAACTTAATGCTTTATGATTATATAGTAACTCTTGCTATTCAAGGTGTGTTTAGTGTTCAGATTTCTCTGTTAATTTAACTTCCCAACACTCTCCATCATGTAACTTGCATGACCCTTGTCAACTTTTGCATCAAAACTTCTTTATTGGTGGATATAACACTTTGGAAACAATCAAGAAATCATGATGAAAATTATAGTTTATTGTTTTGATATTCATTGACCCCAGTGATACTGCCTTTACAAAAATCATTTATTGTTTTCCTTATTTCAAATTTCTGCCTCCTTCTTCTTGCAGATATAGTTGCATAGAGGTATTATAATAACATATTGTTATTTCATATTTTAGAAAAAAATCTTAGATTTTTAATTGGTCTAAACACTGAAGTTGTGAATCAATTGAAGTCAGTGGCAGCTTTGCTGTTAACTTCACACATCAGGATTTTGTCTAGCTGTTCCTAACCCATTTGATTCAGATTTTCTGTATTATTCACTTTTACGTATTTAGGAATACCACCAAACAAACAAAAAAAACCCAAATAGTTCAAAACTCAACCTTGAGAAAGAAGTGTACCAATATAAAAAACATGTCTTGTCCTCTCTCTTTTTTTCTCCCCTAGTGGAATTGCCCCTTCCTTCAAGTAGAGCTCAGCTGGTTTAGTGGTGGGTTCCAGCCAGTCCATTGTACTACAGCACACAGAATTCTGCCCACTAGTAGCCAACAATTCATTTAAAAAATCATCCATATCTGCCCCATGGGACTATTTGTGTAGCTAGAATTAAACAACTGCATGGAAGGTTAGGTCCCTTGGGACTGCTTTGCTCAGGTTTAGCTGTTTTGGCTGGTGTAATGTCTTTTTGGAGTTCTGCCCCAAAGGTAAAGTCTCAGATGGGGAGTTTCTTTTGGCAAAGATTTCACTACTTTCTAAAGTGGGCAGCATGTTGCATAAAATAGTTGCTTTCTAACACTTATAATAGTTACCTATCAGATGTCAGTGAAAAAAAAAAATGTAATTGCAGAATTGGTCAGTTGATCATGTTGGCAGAAAATAATCAAAACTACACATAGCCTTGTGGCTTTCTACCTCTGAATTAATCACTGCTGGCTCCCTTTACAGTCGGTGGAAAGAAACGGGTATTTTTCAGATGTGATTCTTCTGGCCTATTTTAGATATCTAGTTTAGGACAAGATGAACTACAGCCTAGAAGTGTCTATTTCTCATTGCTGATTATAAAAGGAGTCTAGACGTCTCCCAGAGAAGTAGGCAGCCAGATTGCAGATGTTTTTATTTGTCACTGTGTGTCTTCATGTGGCATGGGTGACTAAAAAGGCTTCTAAGCTCTATTTTGTTAGAATTATTCCAGTACAGTAAATTTAAGCCTCACTACTGAAAATGAGAGATCTTTTTATAGGTTATTATTTTGTAGATAGCAATTAACCACTCAGAAGAGCTGCTAGCTTTGACACGCACATGCTCAGCCTCTTCATGCTTTAATGTTAAATTATATTTGACATTTAATTTAAGCTCATATTGCCTTCATTCAAAAATAAACCCTACTGCATTAGTAGTGAGAAGGTGGAGGGATAATTTTTCTCCCCAAATTCACACTCAGTGAAATCTAAACTGATTTTTCACGCTTAGTTTTTCAAGTATATTATGTGCATTCTTCTGAATAGGTCTGTGCAATTGCTTCTCAGATGTGCGGGAAAGAAATCGATGCATCTTTTTTAGTAAGCAATTACAACATAAAAGTGCCTTTTTAATAGGTGCTTTGAAGGCTGCACATACTGTGAGGTTTGTTGCCCCCTTGAACCAATTATAATCAGAAGCGACATATACCATTATTTGCTGGGCAAAGCAGCACTGATTTTGTGGTTGTACCAGTGTGTAATGTGATCTCTTTAGCTCTTAGAAATTAAGCAGGACGAAGACTTAGCTGACTGACACAAATGTAATGCCAGGGCACAGGAGGAGCTACTGCCTGGTGTCCTGCCAGTGATGTCTATCCTTCCTGAGTGGCGATGGAGAGCTGTCCCACAAGGTTTCTGCTACAAGGACCTGAAAGGATGTCAAAGGGAAATAGCTTCTTCCTCAAGCTAGTCTGAGCCATAACTTAAGGCTTTCCTTTGCAGCGTATGTTAGTCCTTAGGTATATTTCTCTTGCTCTTAAAAGAGCCAAATCATACTTAACATTAATCTACCTTTTACTTCATAGCTATTGCACGTCACAAAACATGCTGCCATTCCTGGCAAAGAAGCAGAATCTGTCTCCTCTGGGGCACTGCAGAACCCTGAGTGAAGTTTGAAGTTGGTATCCTGAATGCTGGTGTCTGTGGAAGAACCCATGGGTTGGTTAGGAGCACAGTTTATTGGGCCAAATTAGAACTAGGGCTGCTACATTCTCTTCATCATTGAGCTCTTCAGCCCATCTTGGCTGCCTCAAGCTTTCTGTGCACACCATGACCAAGACCTGCTGGGAAATCTTTGGTAATGGTGAAACTCTTCCAGTGAGGTTTGCAGTCATGGGACATGGATGGTGATTATTTGAGGGAGCTGGTCATCTCTGGCAATGGCTTTATGCAAATCACAGAGTCACAGAATTTCCTGAGTTGGAAAGGACCAACAAGGATCATCCAGTCCAACTCCTGGCCCTACACAAGACAACCCCAGAGTTGTAGTGTGGGCCTGAGAGCATTGTCCAAATGCTTTTTGAGCTTTTTCAGACTTGGTGCTGTGACCACCCGTTGGGGAGTTCCAGTGTCCAACCACCCTCTGGGTGAAAAACCCTTTTCTAGTATCTGACCTAAATTTCCCCTGACACAACCTCAGGCCATTCCCTCAGGTTCTGTTACTGTTTGTCACAGAGAAGAGATCAGTGCCTGCCCCTCTGCTTCTCCTCACGAGGAAGCTGAAGACTGCAGTGAGGGCAGTCCCCTCTTCTCCAGGCTGAGCAAGCCAAGACATCTCAGCTACTCCTCATATGGCTTCCCCTGTAGACCCTTCAGCATCTTCATGGCTCTCCTTTGGGTGATCTCAAACACCTTAATATCCGTCCTATGATGAGGTGCCCAAACTGGCCTCAGCACTGGAGGTGGGGCCACCCCAGAGCAGAGCAGAGTGGGACAATCCCCTGCCTTGCCATGCTGGGCCTGCTGCACCTCATTGCTTTCAATTATCAGGAGTCACTATTCCACAAAAAACAAAACAAAACAAACAAAAACAAAATTAGATCCTCCCGACATCAAATAAACCAGTGCAGCTACAGCTCCTCAGCACATTTGGTTTTGCTGTTAAATTGAGTGATTTATCCACCTTGCAAAAGACATTAACATTAAGGGACATAGTCTTTCTCAGATGCAATTCATTATTAATCTTAATGGGATTATGCTTCAAAGACCACTAAATGCACATCTTCAAAGTACTTAAATTACTCCCTATTATTACTTTTGACAATAAAATAAATAAATCTTAGTTAAATTCTACATGCTAAACCCAAATTACTTTTTTCACTGTGCCAACCAAAGTGAAACAGACCACTAAAAAAAATCAAACAAAACACCAGGAAACAAAAACACCAAAAACCAAAGCCTCCACTCAGAACCTAAATGTTTTAATAGATTGTGATTGACAAACAATCATAAAACTAAGTTGAAGACATTTGAAATTGCATTTTTTTCATTTTAAATGTATGAGGCATCAGAAGTATGATTACAGGGAGAGAAGAATAAATATTTAACATCAAACAAATTTCTTTATTAATATAATTACATGGTGTAAAATGCATTTCCTAATATTGCTTTAAATAAATTTTAAAAATTCCTATTGCAGCTAGCACTATCAACAACAGAATCTAGATAATAGGTAAATAGCTCTTTGGGTGGCACTTCCTTTAAAAACAGCAGTGAAAGCCAAAATTTCCATTTGTCTCTGTTTTCTAATGCAAATTCTTCATAAGCTTTGCACAGAATAAACATGTTCAAGCTGTGCCCTGGCTGTATGGAGCTGTGCGGCAGGGAGACGTTTTCTGATGTTCGTGCTAATTGCATTGGAGCTGGACTCTTCCTAGGGGTCCACCAGGTCACTGCACAGAGTCACACAGAGGGAGAGAAGAGAATATCTTGGACAAATGGTGTAGAACATTGCAGCAGATAGACTTGCCAGATGCTCAGGTTATCCCCAGGCAGCTCGGGGCTATGGTACGTGTCAGCCGCCCGCGCTGTGGTGTCTCCACACCTGCCTCAGGCACCTCCTGCCCACATGTCTGGGCCTGGTGGCACCCTCCTTTCCTCAGCACTTGGGGTCTGAGATGAGGAGCAAGCACATTCAGGGCATAAAGGAAACACATCAGCTTTCCAAAACAACAGTGTTAGGGCTCAGGGTTTGTGTTACCCCAGCTCAAACACTGACTGATCCTGTCCTTCTTTGTGGAAAGCTGAAACAGGCTCCACTGCTCTGTCATTGCACCGTCTGGCCCTGTATTTTGCAGGTTGTTCAGACGTGGAGTGATCTTCTTTAGCCTTTTAGCAAGTTTCCACATGTTATTTAACTCTGCACCCCCCTGTTAGGGGGTCTTCAAGGAGTGACATCTCCTCACAGTATGGATATATACCTGCATATAACCTCTATCAGGAGGCTTCTCTCTGTTAAAGCATCTGCCATCCAAACTCATGGATCAGCTCGGTTCTTTCAAGTCTTCTCTGCTAACAAAGGCCACAGTTTTCCTTCTGTGTCTGGGACTTTGCTCTGTGGTGCCTCAAAAAAAAGACGTATTCTGTTGGCAGGAATGAGGGTGCTGTTCCACTTTGTCCCCTTTTCTCCCCACTTCAGTTAGTTCTGTGGACCCTGTAGATCCCCTGTTGCCTGCCCTCTGACAGAGTGCTTAGTGTTACCCCCTTTTCCCACCACCACCATCTTCTGTCTGGCTAGGAGGCAGTCATTTGGAAAGGCACTACCTGAAACTCTGTGTGGAGACACCCGTACAGGGATAGTGCTGTTCTGGAAGATGTCTACTGGTGCCATAGATCAGTTCTTTGACATTCAGGCCAGGTACCTGAAGTGGTGGTTTCATGAAGAAGGTGGTAGGACTCCTACCTTCAGTCCTCCCAATTTCTTTCTCCCCACACACCCCAACCCCACTCCAGCAAAAAATGCAGTTGATTATACTGCTGATGATTTTCCCCCTGGCTACCTGAGCACATCAAAACATCTCTCTTGCACCATGGAAGTCTGTGTCCAACCGCAGGCAACAGCAGGATGGAGTAAGGCCAATGACACTTTGCTGGTGTATTTCCCCATCTTCTGGTGATTTGTGATCCAGATACTTCCTTCATCAGAGATGGTATCTTTGTGTTAACTAGCCTTTAGTACGTTTTTTTTCTCCCTTCAACTCACCTCCAGCATTCCCCTTGAAATTGTGAAGGAGAGTAGATATGCCATTCCCAAAATTCATCATATTACATTCATTTAAAAAAAACCATGCCACTGAGCAGAGTGTAGATTCTCCCAGTCTCAATAAGTTTCTTTTATTATACGTTTACAGTAGTCAGGACTCTCAAACTTGTTGGAAATCAAGCTGTTGTCTGATTCAGTTTGTGTTGACTGGGGCACAGGTGGTCCTGCCTGTTGGTTAAACTTAGCTGAATCAGAGTGAAAGAAGACAAATTTTGACAAACAAGACCCAGAAATTGAGAAGTCCTGAAAGACGAGGGCAAGGCAGGAGTGTGGTATGAGGTGAGTAGTTCAGATACCAGCAAGACAGAAGGGGACTTGGGACCAAATGCTGGAACTGCAGGAAAGACATGTTAGGGTCTGAAGCTGGCAGTCAAGGCCTTTTCAGGTTTCAAAGCAGGACACAATTCTTAGGGTGATTGTCACATAGATACTTGTTTTGTGTTTGTCTTAGGATTGTGCCTTGGTGACGTGCACCCCACCTAACTTGGTAGAGTGGCCACCTGGAAAGATGGGTCAGCCCCAGCTGGGCTGTACAACAACAACAACCAGCTGGGTTGTTGCTCACCGTCCCTACACACACAGTCTTTAGGCTTATGTCAAGCCCCCACTGATCTGGAATGCAGTTTTGACTTTAGGGCTGTGTCTTTTTCAGGCCTGGTCAGTGGGATTTACAGCTATAAGCCCACGTTTGTAACTGTGGTAATCAGGTTGTGCAGCAAGGCATGTATTTTAAGTGTTAAAATAGACATAATTCTCAAAGTGTTCATTACCCCGTGTCTAAAGTTAGATGAGTTGTGCGGTCCCACCAGATCTTTAAATCAGAAATCAGGCACATTTGACTGAGTTTTGGTGCTGAGATCAGACTGCTGAGATTGAACAGTTTGCGTACGGCATGAGGCTTCTCTCCATTTACACAGGTTTTATCTGAACCAAGTGACTTAAGATGTTTTAGTAAAAGTATTAAAGCATCCAAGTGCATCTAGGAACTCCTGTGCCAAGGTTGAATGGAAGTATTTAAAATTTTCATAGATGCCTGGTAGAAGATAGTTGCAGAGGCTGAAGTCAATGTAAAACAGAATATGTCCAAGTGTGCCTGGTATAGAGGATGTCTGGGTTTTTTAAAAGAAGTCTTGTGTTTCTACTTTGCGAATTTTAAGAAAATGTATTTTTGTTTCACTTTTATTTTTTATAAGTTTGAAATGGTTTAGCTGCATTACATATAAAAAAAGAATTTTGATCTGATCTACCAGCTTTTGCTTTATACTAGAAATGATTCCTGGGAGGGAAGCACGTCACAGTACAAACATCAAAACCGGACTATTTGCCAGACGATTTAAGATTTTTCACCTTACGATGTAGAAAGAATATAACTGAGGTGTCAAAAGCACAGAGGGAAAAATCGTTGTTAAAGAGCTTCAGTGAAAGTTTTGCATTTATTTAGGCAAATGGAAACATGCACAATGACTGCATAGAGCTGAGCAGCTCTTGGACGCAGGGTTGTTAAGTTTGAAAAAAACTGCATCATTAGGAAGACAAGAGGTAGGAAACCAGGATCTAGCTTTATTTCTGGATATTCACGGCTTGTATAAATGTCAGAGGCCAAATAACTGACTTTTATCAGTAAATAGCCTGAACTATACACAATGTGTATACATAGTTGTTACTGCAATTTATCAGCAAGCTGCCCCACCAGGTCAGACCTGGTTGTAGGGATTATAATGGGGTAATATGCAGGCTCAGGAGTTCTCCTTGGGTAGGACTCTTTGTGCCCTTTACTTGTAAAACATATAGATATATGTAATCAACTGCTGTAATGAGGAACCATAAAACACCTAATTTGGCAGGAAACATAGCATCTTCTGTGCTGATACAATCACTGTTCAACAAATAGAAATTGAAAAAGAGACTTTTCTCCTAGTAAGATTTTCTTTTGTAATACATACCTCATATAAAGCATGTACTGGTGAGTCAACACTGCAAGAATTTTGTGCAGCTTATCTAAAATCATTCCATATTGTGCTCTGTACTGTAGTTTTCTGCTGTTTCAAAGATCAGGGCAATTAAGATTGCTCACCTGTGATTAAGGATTGTTCCTCTTCACTGTTAAAGGCATCCTACTCCAGTATGCTGAGGTTTGTCTGTACTGATTCTTTCCACATTAATATTTTCAGTACACGTTTCTGATGGAGAAGTGCACATATACTTAGTGCTTCAAAACCTATGGTTCCTGTGCAGTTATCAGTATTTTTGCACTGCATAACTTCTTTGATTTGTTACTTCTAAGATCTTCCACTCTCTAATGCCAGGTAGCCTTACCTGCTGGAACTCAGTCTTTCTTAGAAATGCTTGAAGACCAGGCTCTCTCTCTTTGCCCCTTGGTGTTTCATACTTTCAGAGTATAGGAGCTGACCCCTTTCATTTTAAAGATGCCTCGTTGGAAATGTGGAAGCTTTTAGATGGAATCCATATAGAAAGCTACACGATCAGAAACACAGTCCCTACAGTCTTCAGGGAAGTGTAAGTCCCCCCACAGATGCACAGGAAATGTGGGTCTGTCAGTGCATTGGACCTGTGGGCACTGTCCCTTGATGTAACCTTTGGGCTTAGAGTTCAGTATCACACCCTATGCAGAAGAGAGGATGGAGAGAAAAGACTTTATAGAGGTTATTAAAGGGTGAGAATTCCTCCATTTCTGTTAGTCTTGATATCTATAGAACTGAGGTTAGATCCAGCAGACCCAGCTGACAGAAGATTATACCTGAAAGAATTTGAGAAGAAGGTCGTTTTATGATAAAGAAATATTTTTCTCCAATGCTAAACCACACTCAGTGCCTCTACTAGGCTTAAGGAAAATTTTACTGCTCCTGATCTAGAGCAATCTAGACTTCTTCTTTCTATTTATATATGTTCTAAGTATACTGTATCTATACAGTTTAAAATTAAGACAGATTTTAAATCTAAAAATAAAGATGAGGTTTTTGAATAGTCTCAGAAAAGAACAAGTTATTTTCAGAACTCATTCAACTTTTATGATCACTTCCATGTAATAAATTAAAGTTCTCCTAAAAATACTGATGTACCATTACCTAATTAAACTATTTCACGCAGTACAACCTCAGAAGCCTGGATGCTTCTAGATTCAATCTCTAGTAAATGTACCTCCCCTGTGATAGAGAAGGGAGTTTGGAAAATACCTGATTTCAAAAAGTGCTGCGACTGAAATTATACTGTGTCTCATGCTAATATAGATCAGTGAGTATGGATGGAAGTAGAAAAGGTCAACTCAAAAAGAGAAAATTTGTCGTCTTGCCACAGGTCTTTATTCGCATTCCAATTGAACCTATTTTGAAGAGTCAATCTAATGAACTCTTGTACAGACCTGGGTAGAGGTGTGGATTTCAGAAATGTCCAGGGGGCTCAGTGGAATGAGAACATCCTTTCTGGGAATAGGATTCAACCTTTCTCAAGGACTAGACAGAGGAGACCTGATATCTGATTACATGCCACAAATCCCCATGTTTAACTAGCAGTTGGAATCAGGTTCCTCTGTGATCTCATGGGCTGTTCCCAGAAAGGATGGGTATGGAGCAAAAATTCTCCCAAAAATCAGTTGCACCTTGATGTAACCTGTTTGATTTCTGTTAAAGTTTGCCTTCCCTTGGTCACAGACTCTTTAAAGGAGGTATGAAGGTATCATAGAAAGGCCTCAGTGGTACCACCAGGCTGGCAAGGTCACTTGCAGGTGACACAGCACAGTCCTGTGTTCAGGTGGGCCATCATCCCAGGTGAGCTTCCACAGTCAGGAACACGATGTAGCCCCTCTGGCCTCTTCTGCTCTGACCAGGAGAGATCAGGTCTGGTTCTTGGCACCTGCACACCTCAAAGAGAGGGAGTACCTCCTAATGACAACCTGCAAGGGTAGTGCTATTGCAGTTATTTTAATTTTAATGTATATTGTGTTTATAAGTAGTCAATGGCATGCGAGGATTAATGCTTAAAGCAGCATATGCTGGCTGATTGTTAGGAGTAGTGCTATTAAAAAGTGATAGTGCTCCAGCTATAAATGGATGCAATTTAATGGATAGTATTAGTAGCAGAGCTGTTCAGCTGAAGCCATGGCTAAAGGGACTCTGGTTTAATAACTTTCTAATTACATCTGTATAAGCTGGGTCACTTAGCAGCAAACTGACAGGTTTACATTTCCTTATATACTAGGTATTGCTCCGCGTATTATCCCTACACTAGAATTGCAAATAGAAAATAATTGGGTTGCTTTTTCAGCCTCCCCAAATGGTTCAGATTAATGGCAGCGCAGATCAACACAATGCCTTCACGTGTGTGATTTTAACCTTCATTGATTTTCGCAGTTGCAGGGCAGCATGACACTGGCTAGAGAGCCATGCTGATGTGATGGCTGCCGAGCCCAGCTGAGAGGAGGTTTACGCAGCGTTAGATTAGTTCCTTGTATTCAAGAGCACACATTACGGAAAACCGAAGGCTCGGTTCCCCAAATTGTAAGTGTTTGGTGTTATTCCTCAGGGCAGAGAAATTTAGTGTCATTCTGTTTATGAACGGCTGGCAGCACCTTTGCACAGAGGTTTGAAGTCCCTGAAGGAAATCTGATGCCTGGCCGTGATGCATCAGGAAAGTTTTCAGATAGGATAAGCGGGAAGGCTGCAGTAGCTATAAACAAACAGGCTCATTGTAGGAGATTGTGCCTACCATCTTCCACATATAGTGCACTTTAAATTGTATTAATTGCAGTCGTGCCTGTTACCATGACAGCTAGGTGCTGCAATTACCTCACACCTCGGGGAATTTCATGCTTAGTACAGCATTTGGAGTCTACTTCCTGCTATTTTGTTTTTATTTTGCTACTTTTTTTATGCTTTGGAGAAGTATTGTAGAAAGCAGAGCAGATATGTGCCTTGAAAGAAAAATGCATCTTTATACTCCCAAGGCACTGTGAGCCCTGTTTAGCCATGTCCTGAGGGACCAGTAAAACATAATGATCTCTGTGGGGACCAAATGCAGTGACTGAGGCTGTGTTTTCCCTTATAACTGCCCAGAATGTCTGGGACTTGTGAGAAGAGCTTCTCAGTGAGAGGAATATGCTGCACTGTAAAATGACTTTGACAAAAAGCTTTACAGGGTGAAAGCCACAGCATCCCCTCATCCAGAGGGATTAGCCTGAGGTCTAGCTGTGAGCTTCTGCATAATCTAGGTAGTTCAGTTTCAGGGTAAGGCCACCGAAAAAAAATATATTTAGAAAGGATGTCCTTTTCCATTGGGATGCTTTTGAATTGGAAGCTGGTTGCAGCAACCAGATGGGCTGGGCTCTGGGGTATCAGAGCAGGACAGGGACCACACTGCTGCAAGCCCAGGGACAGAAGGATAGGAGAAGGAAGGAGGCTCACTCACAGTGCTTGAGAAAATACATTTGTTAATCCTGTCTTTAAGGTGTTAGCAGGCTCAGCTGTCATACAAGCCTTGTGCTGGTGATCCACTACAGCATATTTCCACAAGTGGCCGATTTGAAGCTCACTTACTGTACAATATCTCTTTGAAGAGTGTTGTAAACAAAGATATATAGGCTAGGTAACATCCTCTGGACAAACGTGAACCCTTTAGACTGAAGCTGGGGATTTAGGCCTTTAAACCCAACCAGCAACAGTTCATGGATCAGGTTTCCAACCTGACGTAGCAGCAGTGCTATTTTATTTGAGTCTGTCAGCATTTTCACATCATAAACCTCAGTGTTGCAGTATATCTCAGCTGTTTCTAATCCCTGAGAACTGAGACTTGGCATATAAGTTGCTAACCCATATATTAATTTGAGTAGAAGAGGATAAAGCTATGTCTAAGTTATACAACAAATTATATTGATTTTTATTTCAGTTACACACATGCTGTCTGCCAAAGTCCTGTAAAATATGTTTTTCACTACAACAAATTGCATGTTCATTATGTTTTACATGAATTGATGTCTTTTATATCATTTTAAATGCTTTTGAAATAACCATTTTGTTTACATCAAATAAGCTTTAGCTAATATTCTATTTCGTACATCATTACTCACTAATATTAGAATGGCAGCCATGAAC
>WAAG01025437.1:0-34854 GCA_013390105.1 Tichodroma muraria
TTATTTTTCTGGGTGCGTTTTCTGGGGGCTGTGTTTAGTATATAAGTGACCCCTTCAGTGTCATAGTTTTCTAGATGGTGAAAGAAAATTGAACCTCTTTCAAGTGAGAATGTGAAAAATTTAGCATATAGCCTCAGTGTTAAAAATGTAGAGATTTTGTCATGCTTTCATTTTCTGTTAAGAGACTGCAACATTCTTACAGAAATTGCTCTGAGAGATGTCATCAATAGAGATCTTGGCATATATATACACAGAGTACTAAAATGTATGATTTCTTTAGGCTTACTCAATCCTGACTCTTGAGAGAGTCAATACCCTTGAATGAATGAAGAGAATGAATACCCTTCTTGTCTTCTCTCAGTTTTGCTAGTCATTACTGCAAACTGTCTTAGGGAACAGGTGCAGCACAAGAAAATTTTACGTTCTTTACTGCCCAGAGGGCATTGCTCTGGTAAAAGTTTGGTTTTATCATGACCTGTATGCACATCATGTTATCTAAAAGAAAAAGAATTGTTGTTTTTTTCTAGATTACCGAGTGTTAAATTGGTAGAGGAGTAGGGAGAGTGATGGTTTTATATTGACTAATATATAGAACAGATTGTTTGTAAGATAGCTCAAAGGACACCAATATACTGCCTTCTGCTTACTAATTCTGTATGCCTTTATTTTGTATGCTTAAGTACACTCAGAAATTCTGTCAGAAGTAAAAGTTTATCTGTTCAAGGGAATCTGTGTAATTTTCCCTTGGAAGTATGAATCTTCCACGTCACTTAGTTCTAGAACAACACTTGACAAAAGTACATTTCCAAGTTTTCTGCATGCAGAATTATACATTGTATATAATTCTATACACAAAAAGCATAAATATGACTGTGATTTTTGTTTTAAAATATGCAGGAGTGTTTTGGCTCAGGGTTGATAGCAAAAGTAGATTTCCTATGCTGGCTGTTTCAGCTGCATCAGTGATTCCTGTCGCCATCCCTAATCCAGCTATAAGATTCTGGGGCTTCCAGGGGTGTTACTGAGCTAAACCAAATCAGGCACTTTTTACTTTCTGTTAAAGTCAAAAGAACCATGAGTTCCTTAGGGTGCTTTTTCCTCTTTTATAAACATGAACTGTAAATAGTAATGCATATAAATCAATTCTGTGAGCACTACATATTTCATTAAATACAGTCAAGTTGCGGGTTAATAGAAGTTCCAAGTGAAAATATTATGGTATCTCATTGCATATATTGTAGATTTAATGTAGTGTGAACAATAGTAGCTTTGAGCAATTGTAAATCCCATCCGGACACGTCAACATAGTTCAAAATACAAGGAGGGAGCTCTCAAAGGGTGGATGTGCTCACATGGTCACTGTGCATGTGCAAGTCACTTTTTTATTGGGTTTAAAATAACAGTGGAGCTTTGCGGGGTGTAGGTAAGGCAAAGTCTAACTCCAGTCTGTTTTCTGGAGTGGAACAGAAATTCCTTTTTTTATAAAAAGGGCGGTCAGTTTGCTTTAATTACAGAAATAACCTCTGAAGCAAGTAATTGCTTTACTGCAATCCTGCAGGACAACAAGTGAGAACTGAGTAAGAAAAATTGGAGAACTGAGTCAAGTTGTTGGCAGTACATACAGTCTTTGTCTTTATACTGTACATACTGCCAACAACTTGACTGTATATAGTGTCTTTATACTGGATATCCCTAATGTCTTTTTTGTTTTCTTCCCTTCCCAAACAATACTTTTAGGCAAAAAAAGAAGCATCATCTGCAGGTCTGTGGAATTTCTGAGAAACCTCCATAGTGATAGGATTCTGGAATTGGGTTTGTCTGGTGATACCTTGTGTGCAGTGAAAGTGAGTCCATGTAACTGCAGTCAAAACCATAAAAATTGACCAGAACTGTTCATTTAGAAATCCTGAAAGATGATGCTAAGCGCTGTGAAAGTGTCTTTCTTTGAGGTATGATGCTGTCACTGCGATTAAGTCAGTTCTCCCCAGCTCAGTAGTTTTATAATCGTTTTCTGCAGATTGCAGGGTAAAGAGACCTATCTTCCTGTACTAGGAGATAGTACCTATAAGAACGTAAGGAATTCTGAGAAATCATTTGACACAATGTTATATTTGGTGCTGCCTAAACCCCTTTTTCAGGCCTGCCTCAAGCACTAAATAGATATGGCTGTAGCTTTCTCTAGACGTACAGCTCTTTTTCAGTCTGCTGGCATTCTACAGCTTTAAAATTCATGTTGAGTTGAAAAGTACAGGATCACACTAGTTTATTTCCAGTATGTAATCTAGGGATCAATCTTTGTGTTTGAGGCTAAACTAAATTATGTAGTTTGTATTTGCTATACTATCCACTAGTTTGATCATGTAGTTTAATTTCATGAATAAAGATTTTAGTCTTCTGAGACTGTTGTGAAAAGATGACAACTGCAAGTTGCTTTGAGCAGCGAGGGATTTCATCCGAAAAGGATTGGAGTAAATGGTCAAAGATATATGTAAATGTTTAGAAAATAGTAAAGTGTTGAATAGCAGAGAAATTAACTTCTTGAGCCTAAATCATGACAAATCAAGCAGATGTCCCCATATGCCAAGTCATAGTTTTGGTAATGTAGCAGTTTTGATCTCAGGAGGATTTGTGTCATTGTCTCGCAGAACTGGCTCATCAAGAAGTAGGGATTGTATTCCTTTTTAAACCACTATGGAGGCAATAAGTAGGCAGCTGGAAAAGAGTAAACAGTAGCTTACTCTTGAAATTGACACCTCTGTTACATGATGTCCTTGGAGGTCTCTCTAAAGCCTGCTGCTGTTCAAATTGCCCATAATGAAGTGGCTGACAAGCCAAGGCCAAAGGGTGCGTATTGCCAAAATGCCATGGTGGGTGTTCAGGTGATTTGTGGAACAAGATGAGAATTCAAACTGATCTCAATAAAGTGAGTAGAGGTTCTAGGAAGATTTTTACATCAGCATACTACAAATAGTTTAAATACAGCTGAATGTGCTTTGGGGGTACTTTTAGGTGAAGTTGAGGATGGAGACTGTGTTACCTTGCAGTTTTTGTGATTCTTCAGCACAAGTCATATACTTTCCTTACTGAATGTCTGTAAGAATGAAAAATGTAAAAATGTGCTTGAGCTTGTTCCTCATGTGATGTGGGCTCAGTTCTGTCTGTTAATACTATCTTTGGATTGCAGATTCAATTTCTAAAGAGAAACTTTGCTTTTGTAGGTAATTCATGTTGAGTATTCTCTATGGAAAGGAAACTACTTTTTTTATTTGGAAGGGATAAAAATCACTGGTTCAAGGTAGCTGCAAAACTTTTGCTGCCTTTCAAGCCCTCATTAGGCAGGAAACCTGAAAGGGTTAGGATTTGCTAGATTATAAAGAATGCCAGGGATATCTTCTTATATTTGGAAAAAGCCTTTATCTCATCTAGCCACACTTCCATCAAAAACATTAATAATGCAGCTGTAAATAATAGTATTTTTCAGTTTAGTTCTTTTCACTGAAGGATTTTACATTTCAAAGCCATCTTTTCTTTCCTAAAAATGGAGAAATGCCATTGTTGTTCCTCAAAGGACTAACCTGAAAAGCAAAACAGGAAGTGACTTGTTCACCCATGGCCACAGAACTTCAGTGATGTCAGGAATTAAAATCTGAAGAGACTGGGTTTGTAGATTTTTTTGTTGTCTTAACAGTTTGAGACACAAATGTTCCATGGGAAACGTTGTGCATGTAAGATACATAGTTCTTCATGTATTTCTCTCTTCTAGCATGTTCTCATACATGAGAAAAATCTGCCTTTCTGCAGCCTCATTTTTAGTTTTATATGTCTGTACCTAAAGTTCAATATGCATTTCTTGCCCACTTCAATGCTGTAATTGGAGAGAAGCAATCTGTTCTGTTTTGCTGAGCTGATCTTTGGATTTATCTTGCTTACTAGAGTCTCACTGCTAGTGAGGGCTCTGGTTTTAAGTCTGAAAAACTAGATTACTTTAGCCAGGAGATGTTAATTTCGAAGAAAAACAAATACATTTTTGCCTTGCCTTTAAAAATGTGAAGCTGGCTTTGGACTGCAGTTTCATAGGCTTCGTGACAAATGAGGCAAGAAATAAATTGGCAAACCCCCTATGTCCAAAGTACAGTGGTACAGTGTGCTCTCTAATTCTCAGCCCCAAAGATCTCAGCAAAGGCCACAAATTAAACAAAGTCAAAATTAATCAACTCTACAATCAAAATACAATTATTAAGGCTTTCACTTACTACAAAGAAGCAGTTGTGAAAGAGGCACTGGAGCAAGTTCTTTTGTGCAGTGAGGGAAAATCAACAGCAAGGGTGTCGAACAGAAAAATGAAACCCTGCAGGTGAGGCTGTCTTTGGAGCCAAAAGAAACCAGCGCTTACACAGTAATGCAAGTAAACTGTTGGAGAATGAAAAGGTGTTTGGTGCTGAGCTGCAGAGGGTGTCAGTGTGGCACTTGGCCCTAAAAGAAGCCTGTGGACTGTAGAGCAGTGATGTGGGGTCAGGCACTGCCCCTTGGAATGACGTCCCAGTGAGGCTTCCCTGCAGGGCTCCCAGCTGCTGGAGCTTCTGCCTCCTTTGCAACACGGAGCATGGCAGTAGCATTCCCTGGGGGGGGGAACTGGATGTCAGGGGTGCCTGGACACACCAGAGCTGACAAGACCTCTCTATATACGTTTTGTGCCCTTGTTTTGGGGAGAAGGGTGTTCCATGTTACTTCATGACATGCTTGGATACATTCTCATTGTCTGTATTGATACAGATACTGAATTTCTTGTTCTGTTTGATGGGTAAATACGATCTCAGTGCAACTTAAATACAACTAATAAGAACTTCATCTTTAGTTGCCTGTTCCTGAAATAGAAATTGTAGGCTTTTAATGAAAATAGTTTTAAAAGGACAGAAATTGCTTTGGGCAGCTATATGGTTTTCATCTCAGTGCTACAAATAGCATAAAAGCTTTTTTCCCATACATGGGAGATGCACTGTCTTTTAATAGATCTCTATTCTACTTTCATTTTCTTTTTACTAACTCTTTAAAGTTAGCAGTGTGCTATTAATATGTAAGTAGTGTAGTAAGTTATGTCTAATACTTTTTGGAGTACACCTGCCTTAGTCCAGCTGTGGTTACACATTTTCGTGGTGCAGACACTCCCATGGCTGCAATGTGCATGCATCACTTGTGTTTTGTTTGACTTTCCTAGTGTATGGGTCATTTTTATTTTATAAATAAGTACAGTTAATTTTCTGTAGACTCTGATAAGCTCTATAAGTTTCTTAGCAGATTAATGATTTAATGTAAATTTAATGTATTTTCAAGGTAGGAATACTTTTTAAGTGTCAAGTTGTAGTCTGATGCATGGAATAAACCCCTCAGCTCTTCAGAGTTGCTTTACCCCCTGTTCCCACTGCCAAGTCAGTTTGGAAGCAATTGTACATAAATTAGCAGACCATCATCATGAAATGCCTGCGTGGTAAAGATGGAAAATTTAACTCCTCATGATCAACAGTCACAGATTTTCAGTTAAACTTTCATTCCCATTCTGTATACTGATATGGCTGGTCTGGAACATGCATAGTAAAGGACAAAATCTACCTTTCAGGTGCTCTATTCCCAAGGAAATCCTACAAGTCTTAGAAAAAACCCTTTAAACATGTTAACTGTAGGAATGCACAAAAAAAAAAAAAAAAGCTCTCATTCCTCTTTGGAATTCATGCACTGCCCATTTTTCTAGTTTATGTCTTAACTATGTGTTTTGATTTGAGGTAAGAGTTAGGATAGCCTAGTGGAAGTATTTCATTACCTAACTTCCCAGCACTTCAGCTAAGGCTGGTGACAGTCTGCTGGGACTTGGAAATACACACCTACGCCTTTAATGAACAAGAGGAGTTTGCTGATCAAAATGGGTTGCAATAACTTGTCTCCACATCCTAGGAACAGACTTTTTTATTTTTTAAGTTGTGCAGCCTTCTATAATTTCAGTGTATGCTATGGCCCTCAGTTCTTATTATGATATTTGACAAGATAGAGCACTTTCCATCTGAGAATGTTAAAGTAGTTGCAAAGTCCATGTTAACTCCTGAAATAAGCCTTTGGGGAAAAAAAAAAGTGTTTCTCTTATTCAGGAATAAGGGAAACTCAACACAGAAAGATTCAAATGGCATGAATAAAATATCTAAGTTGCTCGTAGTAGAGTGACTTTCAGACAACACTCAAATAATTTAACTGTATCTTGCACTCCCAAAATAAGATTTCATTTGCTGTTGCAAATTAACAAAGGGCTGTTATTCAAGTGTTGTTTAAAGGACAGTATTAAAAATAATTTTCTTGTTCATGATAGAAAATTCTTTTGAATAGGGCAGAGACCAGGAGATACACAGTGAGGTTATTTCCTATCTTTTCTGTTTCTCAAGTCTCCCCTTCCTTTTCTTTAGCTGATCTTCAGAACCTTGTTCTCTGCCTACCAGTGATGGTCTCTGATTTGCATTGGACTCCAAAAAATATTTTTTAAAAGTTCCACCATTCTACACACAAGATGTACGTTGGATAAGAAAGGAGCTCATTGCCAGCTTTGAGGCACCTGTTGATCCTTTATTTGTTGGTTCTGAGGAGAATAGCACTGTGCTGTCTGAACTTAGAAGCCATTTCTGGTGCACTAGATTACCCAACTGACTTCCAGGTGCCTCTTCAGAAAGGAATGGATCTTCCTTATATTTTGTTGGCCTCCTATCTTTCGTACCCTAGGGCAGCTCTTGTGAAACTGGATACCATTAATTGGGCAGTGCAATCCCAAGGCAGGCACCAAGAAAAACTGAATCATCACATTCCCATCAGCATCACTTAGAGAGACAAGACTGCAGTCTGCTCTGGCAGCTTCTCAGCACTGACAGGACATTCACCATCACTTCAAGATGACTTCTAATATCCCAGAATTTGACACTGTAATCACACTCTGTGCTTCAGGACCTCACAGCTTCCACAGGACTTCTGTCATCTCCTTGAGCCCCACTAAAAGGTCACATCTCAGCCAAGGCCCTCTGCTGCTCATTCAGGAGCACAGTGCTTCCCAGGCTCACTGGGATTAGGAGTCATTGTTTTCATGACTTTGGATCACAGACTTGCCTATAAACTTTGGAATGGTTAGTCCCAAAACACTTACAGCTGAGCCACTTCCACACCGTAGGGTAGTCACCATCACTGAGGCTGAAAAGGTCTTTTAATGAGATGTTTCTTCTTCATATTATGGAAGAATAATTTATTCCTAAAACACTGCTAGTAGCTGACTTTTTCACTGTCTCCTTTGAGGATGCTACAGTGTATTTGATAGACCATTGCATGGCTGAACTATGTACTTGAAAAAAAAAAACAACAAACCTACATCAATATTTTTTTCTTGTGTAATTTTAGCACATTATTATTTAACAAAGAACAGTAGATTCTCAATGTCATTCTAACATTTTTTTCTGGTTTTGCTAGATAATTTTTCTGGCCTCAATTGTCTTTTCACTGAAAAGTCACTGAATTGTGACAGCCACAAATATTTTCCCAGTCTGTTTCACAGTTACACTAAACTCAGCTATGTTTTTGTCTTTTTGATTGTTACGGTAATCATCCTTAAGGAGAAGCTAGCTTTGAATGTGTTTTTTCTATAGTTACTTAGCTTTTCAGTGGTTCTTAAAGTTGTTTGGGACTTCTGGTTTCATTGGCCACTTGCCAAAACAGTCTTTAAGACACTTGGCTGGTTGTTCTTCTATTCTGTACCAATGTCTAATCCTGCAAACGTTGATCTGCTTTAGGTAAGAGCAAAATTATAAATTTTAACAAAATGATACATGGAAAGCCAGTTCTGTGAAGGTAGATGTGCACTAAATGGAGTGTGTTTGTTAATAATGGGGATGATACATATTCCTCATTTATCACTTTTAGAGTTGTCAGTTCTAAAAATAAATGCAAAATATTTAGCTTAAAATTTGTGTGTATGGGCTATAACTGAAAAAAACATGGTGAGAGATGGACATGCTTTTCTCTTGAAAGATGCAAGAGCAGGATGGTTTTTAAATGGTTTAATCAAGCATATTTGTAAAAGTGATAAAACACACCTATTTCTTTTTTTAAGCTTTGTTTTTCATATTGTGCCTGTCAACCTCTCCTGGTTTCAGGAAACTGGTTTCAGTTAGGCCTGGGGTAAACAGGAGTCATTGTTTACATGATACAGGGCAAGAGGCTAATTGACTCTTTCATTTCTCTTCTTATATTTCATATACACGTAGGAAAGGTACAAAAGAGAGAAGCTGCAATCATACAACTTCTGAGGTTAAAAGAGCCTGATTGGGAGGAGGAGGATTAAGCTGCATTTATGCTCCTAATAATTCATGCCATGTGCTGATCTGTATTCAGATCTACCACTTTGGGATTTTTTTTTCAGGCCTAGACTCTGGGTTTGCAGATATGCTATCATTTTGTTGATACGCTTTGAATTTGTTCCTGTGTGCCTTTTTTTATACATAAGGTGCTACAAAATGGCAAGACTGAAAGTGGTTTTTCTAAATGGCATTCATAACTTCTTCTAGGTGCATAATTTTACCTTAGCCAAGACCCTTTTTAGGCTTCCTAGCTCTAAAATGAATATACAACTACTTTTTCTTTCTTTTTTTTCATAACTCAGGGTTTTCTTGAACCCTCTAAGTGTATAAAATTATCTGAGATGCTAGAGCACTGTAATGCTGTTTTTTTCATTTGTGCCTTCTGTAGCAGGCCAGGGAATACAAAATCATACAGAGAAAATAAATTTCATTCTTCCTCAATATTATACTTACTCATGTTCTTCACAGTTGTTTTGGTCTTATTGAAATATATGAGTATGAAAATAAACAGAAGAGTTCCTCTTGATGTTATGATACAGTAAAATCCCCTTTAAAGAAGCGTTTTAAACTTCCCATGCAATTTCTGGTTCTGCCCTGCTGCGTGAATGAAGCTGTGCTCTGTGGTCTGCAGGCCAAGACTGAAAATACATTTTTGGGAACATGAGGAGCTGTAGTCTGACTGTAGGGAGGCTGAGCTACAGACCCATCTGCTCCTGCTACCTTCTCCCAGGTCCTCCTTTGCACTGTGTCTGCAACTCACAAAACTCCACTGCGCTAATTTAGATCACTAACACGGCAATAAAATGTACACATTTTTCTGAAGTTAGTTTTCTGCTGGCTGGCTTAGTGCACTGAAATGGCAATCCATAAGTCTCAGACAACACCAGGCAAGGTTTGAAACTTATGTCTCATGTCGTGGAAGGAGATGACTGACAGCAAGCTGCTGGAGTGGCCTGAACTGCAACTTCGGTTGCAAAACCAAAAGTCACCCCTTGCCTTCAGGTCTTCATTCATAGCTTGGGTAACGTGCTGAGATCTGAATGTGTAATAAACTTGCCCTGCTTTATAATCCATCCCTTTTCAGTTTTCCCTCTTGATAGAAGGTTTGTCCTGCTCCTGACCTGAGAGGCCTCCTGCCTTTGGCCAGCTGCCTCCCTTATCAGCAGAGTACCCGAGATGCAGGGTGGTGTTTTCTGTTAAGGATCCGAGCTGCAACAGTTCTGTCCCACCGACATCCTGCATCTGTCACTCATTCCTTTTTCTGAGTTGGGGGACTTGATTAGACTGATTAAAGTAAGTGTCTGGATTGAGAGAGTTAAAGAGCATCCATCTGTTCTGGATTTACTGCTGCTTCAGTGGAGGCAGGAGGGCCAGGAATTAGTGAGTGGCTTAGTCCAGTTCTCACTGCTGGCAGCTGACAGGAGCACTGATGAGGTGATAATGAACTAAAAAGTCTGCCCTGTTGGCTGGGTGGGAAAGGGACCCAGACAGTGGGCAAGTCTCACCCCGGTCCTTGCCAAGATTTTCACATTTTAATAGAATCCATCTAAAACAAAATTAACAAGTATACGTTCCTGGACGAGTTTCAGTATCGTAACTGATCACCGGCGGATGCGAAAGAGATCCGTACGGTGACGTTTGCAGCAGGGCAGCGCTGTGGGGCTCAGGCACCAGGCACCCCAGCCCAACAGGGGTGCCTAGTGGCACCAACAAGAGTGTTCATCAAATGCATGATAAGATGCACAATGACTTCTTTCAGAATGCCATCTGAGATTGTGCAGAACACACCCCTTCCATTTTAGTTCTGATTTTTGGTGGCGCTTATTAACATTTTTAACCGTAGCAATTGATCCTTGAAATATTCCAGTCAGGATTTGAGATACATCCTAAAGGCATTGCTTTGTGTTTTCCCTCCGTTGCTTTAAATGCTGCAAAGCATTTGAAAAGTTTCTTAGCAGATTTATGCAAAGTTTTTCTTACTTTTTCTTTAAACCTCTGTCTTTCATTAGAGCATATTCCAGATTGCCTGTAACCTCACAATATTTTACTTCTGACACAAGCCCAGCTCATGCCAAGCACGAGTGTTCATTATATGTCTGTGCTAACACGGTGTGGATATGCTGCCATGTCAAGGTGTAAGAAGCACTTCAGGCTGGTTGGGTAGCTGAGGAATACAGTGTAGGCACTCACCAGGCTTCTTACATTGACATACGGTGTTCTTAACTTATTTGTTGCTGACGGATTTAATAAAGGTTCAGGATTTTACAGGCCTTTAATTTGTAAAGAGTCTGCAGAGAGTATGAGCAGATAAGAAATATAAGAATATAAGATATGAAATATCTTAGCAAGAGTTTGTCTTTTTTGTAGACAGCAATGCTGAGTTTTTGCAAGCTGGGTTAGAAGCTGTTTATTCCGTAGCTGAAGTGTTTGGAAGGCAACTTCATTCATAGAGGGAAAACCTCTCTGACCTTTGTGCAGAATATTGAGGGGGAAGATCGTGACCCCTGAGTCTCCGGTGGCTGTTGATTGAAACCTTGTGTTTCAAGAAATAAATGTTTAAAAACACTTCCTTATAAGGCCGGGGCTGCATAGGCTGACTTTTTTTTATAACATTTTAACTATTTTGGCAAAAGGTGTTTCTTCCCTTACCCCCCTTCTGATCCTACCAGAAAGGCTAACTCAGCACAATCATTAGTGTGACCCTTAGGCTGAATGTAATTTTGTCATTATAAATATGACTTAATTTGATACATCTTCTTTTCCTAAGCCCATAAGCCCAAGCTGTCTCTGCATAAGCGTGTCTATATGACTGTAACACTGTCTGCATTTATGGGCTTGCCCATGTCAGTTGCAGGGATATATTTTGTAGGTACAAACCAATCCAAAAAGGAAAAAATAGAAAGTTCAGCCTTGAGAAAAGACAAGTATAATGGGTGGGATTGGATGTGAGGGATGTTGGGAAGCAAAACCTTATAAAAGCTTAATTTGCATGTGTAATTGTTAGCAGTCAGAAAGACTGAAGTAAATATTTTCATAAAATTTATTTGATGTCTCCATATGTCCTTCTATTCAGAGGCAGAAATCCAGGATTTTCAGAATTTCTTAACTTCATCTGCCTTGTTCACATAGACTTTTAGCAGTATTTGAAAACATGGGAATGCAAATAGTTCTGCTTATACAGTCAAAGTACCTAGCCACTTTCAGATTAGATGTGTCCCTTCTTAACTGGCCAACTGCTGTGCTTTGTTAGCTGTACCACTGCCCATCATCTGGTATGGTCAGGGCTCCAACAACTTTCTTTACTGCCAAAGGTATTATTCCTTACGTGGTGCCTCATCTGTACCATGAATGTTGTGATTCATGAGAGGAGGAAATTATTTTTAACTTCATCTATGTGGAAGAGATACCAAGGAACTGGCAGCATGGGCTGTTATTTATGACTAGCAAAAAGCAGTCTCTTTTGTGTGCATTATGGTTATAGCTTGTAGTTTTCAAATTAATTAAAAGTGATGTATGTTTCCTCATTTTTTTTTTACTTTGAGTGGAAAGGGTATTTGTTCAAAATCAAAATTTTAGGTTAAAATGAGATGTGGTTGTTAAATGCCCACCAATCTCAAAAAGTAATCTGTCCCATTAACCCCTTTCTCAAGAGTCTTCCTCAAATAAAGCCAGCAGTGACATTGAGCAGAGCTAAGAATCTTATAGCCATTCTATCTTAAAATGTTCCTTTTCTTCTAACAGAAAGGGTAGAAGGTTACCAAATGGCATTCTTTAATCTGTCACAGGAAAGGGCTTTTTTTGTTTTGATCAGATCAGCATTGATTTCAGAATTTCTCAGAAAATTTCTCCTAAAATATCTTAGAGCAACAGACTTGAACGTTCTTGTCTGAACAGATGAAAATGCAGTCATCCGTTCTGTAATTATTAAGGACATACTACTACTGATTTATTTTGTATTGCATTCACTGGTGGTGGTGGTATGTGCCTACTGTTCATGTCTTAAATAGAAACCATTTTGATACAGAGAACACAAAAGAAATTTTTTCCATAGAAAAACAACTGTTGTGTACATTTCAGAATGATACTGGTATCATCCTGGTCACATTATGAGTCTTGTCTTCTCCCTCTTCTCGCTTTGTTTGTGGAGAAGCAGACTCTGGAAGCTGGAGCCACTACATAAAAAATCAAAAGTCACCTCCAAATTTCTTCTATGCAAGACTTGCACATAAAGGCAATTAGTTTTATCTTCTATCTGATGTCCCTTGGGTTTCAGTATTTTGTGGGTTTATAGCCCCCAGGTAAGGTCTTCTAATTCTTGGGATAATTAGGACAGCTGGATAATGTAACAAAAAAATCAAGTAGAAAAGCAGCTGTATGTTGATTAGAAGTATCTTTTAGCACTCTAGGTAGCAACTTCTATTGCTGAATACCATCAAAATTTCACAGTCCATTCAGATTTAGCTTCCCATACTTTTACTCTCAGAAACCAGAATGCACTGTTTTTAAACTTGATTGTGGGTTAGAAAATGCCAAGTAATTTTCTAGCCAGAAATAATTTTTCCTTCAGTCCTTCTTTTTTCCCCCCTTCTCTTTTTTGTTGACTATACTCACAAGTCAGGGTGTGTCAGAGTTGCTGATCCTGCATGGTCACCATTCAATCTGCTTTCGTTTCTTACTGATGTTTAATGATCTTCCCATACTGGAAGATCATCCTCAGAATCCCAGGTGGCTGCTTTCCACAGGAAGTTTGGGAATAGAGTGAGAGCATGTTTCATGCCATCCTATAGAGCTAAAGGGAAGCACTTCAGCCTAGGAAACATTTCCTTTTGAATAAGGTTGTACAGAACCTTTGGCTTCTTCCAGGGCTTTATTGACATTGCTGCCATTGTGATTAAGTTTTTTGGTATTGCTGATTATTTTGATGGCCTAGAGCCAAAATCACTGTTGCTTTTGGCTGAATAGGAAAAAAGACAGCATGAAAATGTTTTTGGCAGGAAAAAAAACGGAGTACTTGTTAAAACTGAAGAGTTGATTGTTGTGTCCTTGTATCATACTAGAATTGAAGCTAATTTTTTAACACCATGATTTTTAGTATAGTCCATGGCAGAGGTGCTGGGTGAGGCAGTGTTTAAGAAATAACATTTCCTTACTGATTACCTAGAACAGGTAAAAAGTAAACTGTTTGAGTGCACTTTGCTGCTGTGCTTCATTGCTTTTTGGGAATTTCATTTTGAAGAGCAGGTGCTGCTGATCTTCCTTGCAGGCTCAGCTGCATCTTCCTTCATCCAGCACAGTTTTCTTTCTGTGCAGAGTGCATGGTGACTGTTCTTTCATTTCTTCATGTTCCATGATGCCCATGACTGCAATCAGTTTCTTTTTATAAAAGCTGATCTTTTCCTCCTCCAGCCTGAACAATTAAGGAAGTCCACTTCTGAGCCCCGGTTCATACTTAGAACTTTACCAACATCTTTAAAAGCCACCTCTGGCATGGGAATGTACGGGCTTATTTCAATGAGACTTTTCCTTCTCATGTTCCAAGTATACTTCCGAGCTGGTCTTGGGACATAAAAATATGTCTATGGTGGGTTAACTTCAACTAAGGGCCAAATTCCCACCTAGCCACTCACTCACTCATCCTTCTCAGTACAACAGGAGTAGAAAATAGGATGAGAAGGCTCATACATCATGGTAAAGACAGGGAGATGCTAGTTACTGTCATGGGCAAAACAAACTCATCTTGGAGAAAATGAATGTATCGCCAGTTAAAGGTTTGGGTAGCGAGGAACCAAGTCAAACAATAGAACAACACCTTTTCAGTCCCGTTTCCTATGCTCCCCTTCAGTCCAGCACTCCAGATTCCTCTATTCTCTCAGTGCAGGGAGGGATGGGGTGGGTATGGGCAGTACACAGTTTCCCTGGGGATTCGTAGATAGTTTGGTTTGGAAGGGATCTTCCAAAGATGACCTTTGACCTTCAAGGTCATCTAGTTCCAACCTCCCTGACATGAGCAAGGACACCTTCCACTAGACCAGGTTGCTCCAAGCCACATCCAGCTTAGCCTTGAGCAGCTCCAGGGACTGGGCATCCACAGCTTCTCTGAGAAACCTGTTCCAGTGTCTCACCAAATCCTGACTTTTTCCCCAAATCTAGCAGGGCAAGCAAAGTAGCCTCACAGTATTTCATCCATCGTCTCTGAGAGCCTTCTCCAGCCACTCAGCTCTTTCCTCACACCCATGTGGGCTCTCCCCATGGGGCTGCAGTCCTTCAGGAAAAGATCTGCTCTCATGTGGGCTCTAAGAGGGCAGCAGTGGCTATCTGTTCCACCATGGGCTTCAGCAGATCTGTACTTTGCACCTGGAGCACCTCTTTCTCCTCCTTCTCTGATCTTGGTCTTCCCAGTGCTGTTTCTCCCCCTCCCCCTTTTCCCCCATGCCCCTTCCTTTGCCTTTCTGAAACATGTTTTCCCCGAGCAGTGTCCTACAGTGGAGCCTCTGGAGCCATCAGGAACCAGCTGTGTNAGAGCAGTGTCCTACAGTGGATCCTCTGGAGCCATCAGGAACCAGCTGTGTCCAGCACGGGGCAGCCCTGGTCTCTTCTCCCAGAAGC
This sequence comes from Tichodroma muraria, assembly GCA_013390105.1. NCBI lineage: Eukaryota > Metazoa > Chordata > Aves > Passeriformes > Sittidae > Tichodroma > Tichodroma muraria. The sequence goes on from WAAG01025437.1 coordinate 14,982, forward strand.
TCCTGCAATCCCTCGGCTGCCAACACCTCGTCATGGACACCCAATAGAGCATCAAATGATATTTAAAATTTTCGTTACAGGGAAATTACAAGAGCGTAACAATGCTTACTAATGCACTACCGTGCCGCTTGCTGAGTGACAAAGAATATTTTCTTCATGGGAAGAAGGAATTTATTTTCCGCATTGGGTTTTTAACTCTTGCACAGATGTAGACAAGGCTGCTGGTTACAGGAAGTCAGAGCTACTCTTCTGCTAAGTGTCAAACATGCCTAAAACATGGGAAAGCACGCTTTTTGCAGCAGGTTCTGAGGCTTTGTGGCCACAGAGAAGTCTGCACTGTGGAGACAGTGTCTGCAGGATCAAATGTGGCTTAGACAGATTCCTGGACAACAGGCCCGTAAGTGGATATTAGAATGAGCTTAGGTGGGGATGTGCTGTATATTATTCTTAATACTGTAATTCTCAATGCTGGCAAAATATGAGAGACTGGGCCAATAGGCTGTGTTGCAGGTTAGAATAGAACTGAAGAAATGCAACCAAGAGAAAAGCATAGCAGTGAGGTCTGAAAAGCTGAAATTGCAAAATGTATTCTGTAGAACACAGAGTACTGAAATTAAGGAGACAACACTGAGCACAAATGAATTTGGAATTGTTCAAGACAGATGCTGAGAAAATCATGGACTTCTGCCTAAAAAGACAAGCAGCAGAATTCTGTTTGTCCCATATAGGTGAGTGTGGTATAACACTAAGAATCTACAGATATTTTTGTCATATGGCTTTAATCCTGTTTCTCTTAAGAACGCCTCTTTCTGCAATGTTTCTGTATATTATCAAGTGTTGAAGTGGATCAGATCTAAGTGGTTAATTGGAGTTGAGGTCGCTTCAATTATCCTGATTGCTGGTGAAAACAGCAAGACTTGATTGGAGGAAGCAGATCTGGAGTTCTTTCAGAAGTGTCTACAAACAGTTTTTAAGAAGTTTGATCCACAGGGATTCTTTGCAACCTAAAAATTAAGTTTGCTTTAGGTTTCCCTATAATGGAAATATCTATCTGATTACCTTTTACTCCGATTGCAATCACATTTTTATTCCTCCTTAATGTAACTTTATCTTGCTTTACCTCAGATTTTTCCATTAATTTCAAGAAATAAGAGCTGACATGGTAATGCTTGTGAATGAAGCCTGGTCCTTGACATCCTGATGTTTGAACTTTATGGATTAGAATTGTTGACTCACAGCAATCAGATTCACTCTTGTTGTGTCTGACAGGGAACAGAGGGGACTAAGCCAAAACCAGAGCCCCCAGAGTAAGGGCATTAGACCTGTCTTTTCCAAACTGAATGGTTTCCCTTCTAAACAGTCTCTGGAAAGAAGCTTAGTAATTCCTTAGGGAGGCAAGTTATAAAACTTGAGATGCAGATCTTTAAATTCTGTGAGCCAGCCAGCAGTAGTGGAATTGGCTGTCAGAACTTGTAAAAATCTCAACCAATCTCTTTTATTGTCTTGTGGCTGCAGCAGTGAGGCATCTCGGCTTGTGCAGGGTGAACTTCCCCCACCATATCCTGTTTGCTACTGTTTGTGTGAATACAAATGGCAAGGCAAGTTATATCCAGAGGAAGCATCTTTAGGGTGTGAAAGGTTATCACAGAGATCCTTTCATCTGCTGAAATGCAAGAACATGAGAACTTATATCCATCATACCAGAGGGGCTACAGAAATTACTGGAGCCCAATCTTGTATCTGTTCTATTTTAGTAATTTAAAAATCAAACAGATTATAAATACAGAATTTCAGATTCTTGTGTATGATATTTTGAGCTGTGTGATTTTCACTAGAAGTTGTTGAACATATGGAGGAATTTCCATTTGCATCCCAGTTAAGAGTTCTAGAGTGGGAGGTTATTACCTCTACAATACAAAGGAATACAGATTATTCAAGGAAGTTCATAAGAGAAATTCTCCTACCTGCTGTTCCCCATGTTATGTATGATGCTACCACAACTCGCAGCATGTGATTCTAACTGGAAATGTCCTTCCTAACTACAAATTCAAACTCTGGGGGAGTAGTTCTGAATCCCTGTCTTGTGCATCAAGCCTCAGAAAATCTTTTTTCGTTCAAGCTCTGGGCCCCAGTCTGGTTCTGGTTAGAATTCCAGTGTCTTAGACAGCAGACCAGCATCATTTATAGAAATCTTCTGGTAGCTAGTGTTTGAAGAGGAAACGGTACTGCACTTCAAAGTGGTTATATAGTATGGTTGTTTTTGTTTGTAAGGGAATGAAACCTACTACTTGGTGACCCTACTAAAACAGGAATAGACAGAAAGGTCAGTGTGGGTGGCAGCCATTTAGATGATAAGGCATGAATTCAATAATTCATGTTGTCCACCTTTCTAAGCCCTGAGCTGTGATTGAAAGGATATCCATAAAGAGCCACACAAAGCTGTTATTTGTCTCTTTGGAGACACACAAAAATCCTGAATATTGTAGCTTCTTGACAGGTAGTATAAGGTCTTGATCTAACAGTGTGTTTGCATTACAGAAATGTATTTGGTTCTGGAACACTGCTGTGTTAAATCTGGAGCCCTCAGGTCCTGTGCCAGTTCAGGAGTCAGCCGTAGGCTCAATTTCAGACATATTGGTATTATCACGGAATGTGCAACCCTGGTAACCTTGGTTGATTTGGGAACTTCATATGAAAGGAGACAGAATGATCATTTTTAGTAGTGTGGTTGCCCCTTGATTCAAAAAAAGGAATGTCTGCATGCAACTTAGCTGGAAGAAAAACAAATTCTAGAGCAGAAATCAACAAGTTAGACTATTGTTCTTCAACATGTGCTAGAAACTATCTAATAAAATTCTGTATTTATAATTGGATCCAGTTTTTCCATCAAGTTGCGTTTGCATTGCATAGTCTCCTATCCTGTTGAAAAAATGCCCTTTGGCACTTAAAAAGTCCACTACACGTACTGGTAACTTGACTGCTCTTCAGGTCTTCCATTTTTACAGTGGCATTAGCTCCAGATTTTGGCAGTGAGGTTGGTTTTGGTCACCACAGCAGTCCAGGCTCCACTATGTGGTATTTCAGAAGCCATTCCTGATCCTTCTGGAACAGGAACAGCTGGATCTTTCTGGGTGGAACAGCTTCTGTTATGCAGTTGTGGTCACCATGGTTTGAAACAAAATGGAGAAGTTGAAGGCTTAATCCTCAAGAATCAATCAATAAACCAATGGTTAATCTACAAAATAACAGTGAAGAACAGAATATTTCCTGTGGGAATTCTTTATATCTGATATATTTGTTTTTGGAGCGCAGAGCACTAACTTTTAAACCCCACCTTTGGCTGGATGTGCAAAGGAAACTTTGCAGAGTCCACCTGTTCTTCCTTTTTTAAATGCAAAACTGTCTTCTACACTTTCTTAAAGTGGAAAGCATTTTGTTGACCTGGTATGAGCTTGTTTAATGACATAAAGAGTATAAGTGCAACATCATGACAATAAAAAAAGAAAATACTTAAAATAACTTAATATGAACTGAGGCCCTTGTTGAGTATTGTCAGTAAAGAGCCCCAGTTTTGTATTTCCTTCTGCACAGGAAATGAAAAGTCATCCTACAATACACCATAAGGCCTGGTTACTCCAGTAGGCACCCTACAGTGTAGGTTTAAAGTTCTGAGACAAAATCTCCTGGTTCCTGGATAGTGTTCTAGAGCAAGCTGCCAATAAGCAGCTGTCAATAAAGTGATCAGCACCCTGTCCCCGCTCTGTCATCGTTCAGTTCTCACTTACAGTGTACAGCTGGTGCAGTCAGTGGTGTGCAATTGCCTGGGTTAGATGTGTGTCTCCTCATGAGCACTTGTGGGCTGCAGATCCCACTTTTACAGGTGGATCCTCTCACAGCAGTAGTTTTAATTCCTAGAACTGGGAACAAAACGTATTCTCTTGTTCTCCTGTTGATTGACGTGTTCCTCATTTTTTTTGCCCAACACTGATTCCACTGTGAGGTGCGTGGCTCGGTAGCTGTGAAGGGAACCTGTGCATGTCATTGTGGGTGGTGAATTCTACTTGTGCAGCCAGAGCCTGGTTTGAGGCAATACTGAGAGTGATAACATAAATAAATGCCTTTTCAAGTGGGCCAGAGAGCTTGCTGAAGGCCTTTTGGCATGATGTCTGCTTCATAGGTGCATTCCTAGACTGCTCTATAATGACCATTAGTTTGAAAAATATAGAGGAATATTAGCTTTGTATTCCTCAGGGTTTTGTTAAAAATCATTAAATAAGTTAATCAGTATTAAATCTCAGAAATTGTTGTATCAATCCATTGCATCATTAGAATTTTTATTAAAATTACTGCAATGCTTAAGCTTTGTTATCAATTGAACATTTTTTCCTAAATGATCATGAAATGTTACTATTTTCTGGTTTTGCTATTGAGCTACCCCTGTAATTACCCATTGTCATGCCCTCTGTAGTCTTAGATGTGTCAGCTAATACTAAAATGAAGGGATGCACTCTAGTAGGAACTTGTGCTGCACAGGATTTAACATAGTGTTGTATTTTAGTTGTATCATTTAATGTACATTTTGAGGCTCCACAATTAACCCTTGTCAAATATAATAGCAACAGCAATAATCGAAGACATTTCTAGTTTGAGAAAAACAAAAACATCTTAAATGCTTGCCAAGGGATTTTTGTACAACTCCTTATGTGGAGGTGCCTGAGAAATGAGGACAGGCAGAGCCCCACTTTGCCATGCCTGAAGGGAAGTTTGATGGCAAAATTCCAAACCCCTGAAACCCTAGGACTACGAGTAAGTGTTGACACTGATGTAACCTGAGCAGTACAAATGACGTTGCTTTTCTACTGTGGATGTTCAGGAGCAGTGATTACTAATGGAAAACACAGAAGTTCAGATAATGTACAGGAAGAGCCATTATGAACTTGCTTCACCAAGCCCTTCCTGAAGGGGTCTGTGAGTGGCTGCTGTGGTCGTGGATGAGTTCCATCTGCACTGCCTTCTTAACCAGGCTGTAGAGGTAGGAAGGTGTAAGTCACGGCCTGAACACACCCCTAATGCCTTCTGCCACTTCAAGGGTTTGTGAGGAGTTCTTTAATTGCAGGGGATGGCTGAAGCCTTGCTGTGCTGTATGCCCCTAATTTCCTTCCTTTTTCCCTCGTGCCAACTCCTCCTGCTGTCCCCCTCTCCCAGCCCTGACATTCCCGTGCACAGCTTTGTGCGAGAAGTGTTTTCTCTGGAGTTCACAGGCTCAGGTGTCCAGGCCCTGCACAGGCTCAGTCTGCGTCCAGATCCACCAGATGAGCTCATGGCTGTGCTTTCAATGGGCTCTGTGTGGTTGGTGCTGCTGAAACCTGTGGGAGCCGTGTCTGTCTTTGCCCATGACCAACCCAGAGCAGTCTGGATGGGGAGTCAGCACGCTCTGAAGATAGAGGTGCCCCCCAAAGCTCCTGTGCTGGGGAGAAGCCTCAGAAGCTCGCTGGGAGAGCACTGGATGTACTGAAAGGGAGACCTCTCTGGCATGGGAATGGTATCTCTGTAGGAACAGCCATGCTCAAGGGACAGCTGAGCCAGATTCTGTACTGATAACACCTCTCTGTTTGGTTCTTGAACTGATTAATGTTGCTTGCAGTGGGAATTAGACATTATTGGTAATAATTCCTTCCTAGAACCTGCTTCCCTTTCAATGGCAGGAATTCTCTTTGAGAAATTAAACGCTCTCTGGAGTGTTTTAATGAAATCCAAGTTTTGTCTCCCAAGTCATCAATTTTGCTCTGTCTCTCAGCCATCATCCTTTATACTCCTCCCCAGAAACCCACTAACTAATCAACTTAGCATTGGGCATTCTGAAATGTTTGCTGAGAAAACAGCTCTGTTTTGACAGACAGCAATTACAGCACCTGGGCTATAGGCAGACTTTACAGCTCTTCTGGGGATCTCTTATGAATAGCCACCATGAGGCCAGCACAGCCCTGTGCAAACAAGCTTTGTAACCAAATTGCACTGAAAAACCCCCTTCTCTTCTACCCACACCCTCGCCTCCCAAAATTACTGAGTAGCATGGATGTACCTCCTTTACTTAATCTGAACCTGAAGAAGTTCTCAGATTTTGTAAGAAAATGCTGTTTAGATTTAGGAAGAGTTACTGTCTCATTCAGATGTGCTTGTTCGGAGTCCCATGTGTGGCAGGGTGCGTGTCTTACATACCCATTTGAAGTTGTTGGATTTTAATTTGTTTTTTCATAATTGGAGAACTGCAGAATATTTGGGGGCTTGGAGTGATTCAAGTACATGGAAAATTAAGGAGAGTATGTTAATATAAACACAGCTTTTATCTGGGTCCTTTGGGGAGACACATTGATACTGGTTACATTGCTCACCAGTCATAAATCACTTTTTTTTTGAGAATTTGCTGTCTGAGCAATGCTGTCTGAGGTCACACAGTCATGCTCTGCTACCGGTTTGAGACTGTCTTGGAGGGCCTGGGATCTCTTCTCAGCTGCCATTTTAATTCTTGCAACTGCTTTGGTTTATACCAACATCACTTCTTGCTCTGAAAGGGTTTAATAGAAACTAAAAATTCTTCTGTAGAAAGAAGAATTCTTTCACTCTTTTCAGCAGTCTTAACTAGAGGAAAAGGAAAAGAAAATGTCTACAGCTAGGCAGCTAATTCAAGACATCAAAAATAGTGAAATGCTAATTTAAACAAAATAATATTGACCAGCCGTATTAATGAAAAACAGCTATTGACTTTAATGTTGTAAAGCTGTTATGGTGTGATAGCCTCCTTGCTCTAAAACATTCTTTTTCCCAGAGAGTCTTTTCAGCCATTACTCTCTGAAGTATTTTCTGTAGGCTGGAGTAGGTTATATTTAGTGTGTGTACTTTATTTCTGCTTCTAGAGCTGACTCTCCTTCTCTATTTTTAAATTAACTACTTCAAAATCTTTTGCAGTGAGGTGTACGAGACCAAAAACATAAATGAGTGGCTTTTCTGTGAAGAAGGTGCCTGTTCCAGCCAGGTTGTTATTGCTTTCCTCCCATCAGAGTGACCTCTGCTGTGAGCCTGTGCCCATCCCGCCGGGAAGAGGGGCTCTCAGACGGGAAGGCGCTGCTCTCTCCGAGCAGCACAGCCACAGCTCTGCAGCCACATCAAAGGCAGAGGTGTTAATCCCCTCGCCAGGGCTTGTGCTGGGCTGTGCCTGCCCCACCACGCCCCAGGTAACACTTTCCTAGGATGTGCTTGTCTGCAGGGCTCCCTTGGTGTTTACTGTAACCGAAGAACATCACCTGGAACAGCCAGAGTTGGGCACTTCACTCAGCTTTTCATGGCATCCCTGGCACGTTGCACAAACGAGCTCTCAGGTCGGGAGACCACAAGTGGATGTCTTGATGGACAGTTGTGATAAGGTTACCTTTAAATAGAAGATTGTATAGGTTATAATGATAAGGTTACCTTTAAACAGGAGATTATATAGGGTACTGCCTTCAAGGGGAGGGAGAGTACAGAGGAGATGTTTCTCATTTCTACATTTATTCTACTCACCTTTATCTTTCTCCTGTTCCTATCGCACCAGTAACTAAAAAAGCAAGATGTGTGAGAGGAAAAAAAAACAACTTGCATTTCCTTTTGCTTCCTTCCTTTGTTTTGCAGTGAAATCATGTTAATAATAGAATGTTAGCTGTTAGATTTTTTGAAAAGGGATTGGGGATGACACATTCTAGACAAACCTAAAAATCAAAACTTGCTTTTTCACTCTACCCTTGAAGCCACTCTATGCCACAGTTAAGCACTTTGCTGCAAATGATTAGCCAAAAAATTCTTAGGGATCTGCCAGTGCTAAGCTGTGTTCTATCTGAAGATGATTTTGCTAAGCAACTTAAGGTGCTGTTCTGCCATAGTCCCTGAATGTGTTACTGCCTCATGTAAATAAGGTCTTGAAGGTAAAATGAAAGACAGGTCCTTTGGCCAAACCTGTGTACATTCATTTAACAGAAGACTTAGCATAAAGCATCCCCACAAGCATGTAGAGCTAAAATTATGTTTCTCAATGTCTGCAAATTTCACTTTGCAAGATTAAAATATTTGAAGCGCTTTTTAAGTATGATTTTAAGTGTCTTTTTAATTAGGTAGATGAAATGCTGAAAGGTTTTTGGGAACTTTGATTGAATATTTGGAAGGGAGAGTCTGGTCCCTTAATACAGCTCTTACTATTATATGAAGTCAGTGGTAATTTTGTCTTTGGTTTCAGAGAGGAAACCATTTATATTTGCTATAGTGATGAAAGACCCTGTTCAATTATAAAAAACTGGTGTTTTCTATTGATAGTAGAATAGCAGCATAATTAGAATTACTGAAAAAAAACAAAATCAAGAAAGATTTTTTTCAGTTTATTAGGCCACTTGATGTGTTTGCAGTTTGCCTAAAATGTTACTTTACTGGTTTGTAACATCCTTTATTATTAATTTTGATAGCATAGGACTTGAACAGATATGTTTTTGCCTCTCTTCTTAGAAAGGCACTGTGGCATTCCATATTTCTCTTTCCAACATAAGGAACTGCTGAAGAAGTTACACATGTGTTGGGGGTAGCATACCACTGTTTTTGGTATCTAAGAACACTAGAGAAGTTGGCTAAAGGGAATTTTGGCTCATTGAAAGTTTAATAAATACTGGAATTCTGGTGAAATTCTAGAAGTTATGGAAATGCTGAAGTCCTGGAAGTGTTGCAGAATAACAGGCAGAGGGTAGCTAATGTGCTATGAATTGATTAACTGTTACAATTCATGAGCAGAGTGATGAATAAGCTGATAAAATATTCTGATAACATAAAGAATAGGCTTTTAATTAATACCAGTCAAATTACTTTGTGTAATATGTGTAATGTCAAAAAAATGTGATACGGTTCCTTGATTATCTCTAAAGTTTGGTTAAAAAAAACCCAACTTTGTTTAATATAAGTAACTTTTTGCATTAAGTATAATTAATCTTCTGTAGAAGACCAATTCCCAACATTAACACAGAATCACAGAACAGTTTCGGTTGGAAGGGGCCTTAAAGATCATCCAGTTCCAAACCTTCCACTAGACCAGGCTTCATCCTGGTCCCATCCAGCCTGGCTTTGAACACTTCTAGGGATGTGGGATCCACAGCTTCTCTGGGCAGCCTGTGCCAGTGCCTCACCATCCTCACAGTGAAGAATATCTTCCTAATATCCAATCTAATTCCGTCCTCTGTCAGTTTGAAGGCATCACCCCTTGTGCTATCACAACATGCCCTTGAAGAGAGTCCCTTAATGTTATCTGTTAGTGCTGTATAGACAATATGTTAAAGTGAGCGTTAGCTGTCAGCATTTCCCCATTACTGTTAAAACAATGACGTTTATTTTTGAGCTTAACAGATTTTGTGCTGGGCTTAATGCTGATAATCATTTGATCAGTGTGCTGGAAGCAAGTCTAAAATGACTTAGGGCCATTTATGAGAGCCATTTCAATTGCTTCTTAATGGAAGCTCATTTACACAAAGTGCATATGAACATAAAGCATATAAATCAGCACAACATGAAGTCTACTGTGCACTCTTTGGAAAGGAATGACTTGGAAAAGATTTGGCCATGTTATGGAAAAAAGTGGCAGCAGAAGGACCTTTGGCTACATAAAAATAGGATTAATTATTATGAATAGAACGAAGATTTTAGTTCTGTTTTATAGGATAATTGATACAGTTGTCGCAAGATTCTGTATAGTCCTAATATCTAGAAAATCAAATAATAGTAATATTAAAACACTTTAGTCAAGCAGGGACAGTCAAAACAAGGATCATTGTCCAGAAACTGAGAATATAAGGGTTGGAAATACAAAGGCATAAGACTGTGGCGGTGAAAATTATTAACCATTGGGACAAACTCACAAGGACAGCAGCCAGTTCCTCGTGGCTTTCAGTCCCAAACGAATGTCCTTTTCCTAAGCCACACAGAATAAATTATTGAGAGCAACTGGGTATGATGTAAATATTTATTCTGTACAGGAAAACAGACTGGATAAAATCAATAAGCCTTAATTCTGCCTACTGTAAGCTCTGAAACAATCCACGAAAGTCAAGGAGATGCTTTAAGTAGCATAAAACAAAATAAAATAAGCAGGTGGAAGAAGTTATGTTCCACACAACTGTTTTCACTTTTAGGAAAAGTAATTGTGAAACAAATAGCTTCAGGAGGTTCAGTCTTGGATAAATCAGATGGGTTTATTGCTGCTTACATCTGTTTTATCAATCCTTTCAATCCTTTCCTCCTCCTTTTTCTTTACATAGGTGGTTTTTTTTTGGGGGGGGGNAGCGTTCTTAACTTACAGTATTTGATGAATTCTCACCAAATTTACCAAAAACTTCCTCTGCTCTATCACTCTCACTTTTTCTTATGTATTTGTCCTCTGAGCATCTCTCAGGTGTGTCTGTTTTCCATGAAGCAGCTTCCCAGGGACATGTTACCTTGTCATGGATGGAGTTTTAAGATCCAAAAGAATATTGAAGAGTAAAAATTGTCAGGAATTACCAAGCTTCCCTTCCCTTGTCTTAATCATGAATGTTGCATACTGAAAACAGTATACCCAAGTTTAGCTCTGGTTTTGGTGATCCATTATGGATCTGAAGGAGGCAAAGCAAGTTTTTCTTCTGTCCTGTTTTGTGTGACCATGGGAAGCTCCCATTTGAAGAGTGTCCTGTTGCTTCCGAGGAGAGCAGCAGAAGCTGAGCCAGCACATGCCTCACCCTTACCTGAGGGACAGCTGGAATATAAGCCAGCCATGCCAGGTTGCTCCTCTGCAGCCTGGAAGGTCTGTTTGGTTGAAATGTTTAGAGAAGTAAGGCTCCACAGCATACTGAGAGTGGAAAATACCCACTGCTTTGTTTCATGGCCTAAAATGAGTTCTCTTTCCTTTCTCTTGGAAACGTAACCTGTGGTATCAGAGCAACATTATTCTTAGCTGAGAGGGAGATTTCTCAGGAGTCTAACAATACCATCATCTCTGTCACCACCTCAGTTTCTTTCCAGATGCCAAACCCAAAACTCACATCTCAGCCCTTGATCACAGTGAGAACATCCATATTACAACCTAAATTGCATGTCAGACTCTTTAGCTTGCAAAGAAGAAAAAAAAACCCTTCCAGTGCAGGGTCTGCCTGCAAACAGAGAAACCAACGATTTCCCTTTCAATAACTCTGTTGCCTGAACGTTTTGAGTCAAATTTTTACAGTTCAGAAGAGACCTAAAAGCTAAAATGGAGTGAAAAAACAACATATGGAGAGTATTTATTTCTTGGGTGGGGAGCTGTGTGGCTGAAGAATAGGATTATATCAGTGTGTTGCCTGCACAGTGTTGTCACCACAGTAACGTGCAGCAGAAGGAGGCTCTCTGAAGGTGGTGTCTGGGTGAAGGCAGCAGGGCCAGCGAGGAGAGGCACGGTGGGGCTCAGACCCATTGTTCTGTAAGCTGCTGCAGGGCTTGTCCAGGTGTCCTGATTTAAAGGCTGCTCCTCGAGACAGGAAATTGTATCTTGTTCTGAGGTTTACTGTAATAAAGTACATAGTCCTGGGGGAATGTGCTGCTGGGCCCATGAATCACTTTATGGGCTGGCTGTTCTGACCTCAGCCCTGTGATTTATTCACGCCATACCGCAGCAGGAATGGTAAAAATGCAAGCGGCGCATGGTCTTCCCAACCTCCCCCTTCCCAACCAGATGGGCCTTGAACTGGGAGGCTGCCATAAATCCATACAGGCAGGTTTGCTCTGGGCTGCCAGTTCCACTTGTCTTGCCCACTCTGCCATGTGTCTGCTGGGGAATCCTCTCGCTGCTCGGGTGTTTTCTTCGTACTTTTGTGGCCTTGTAGTTTCTTGTGTGAAAAGATGAAAAATCTCAGTGCAGTCATGGTGCTCCTAGCAGAAATAAGGCGTCTTGAAATGTGCGAGTTCTTGGTAATCCCCTTCTTCCTTTCAGCTAACAGTAAACAACAAAGAGACCTGACTGTTTTTAGCTCAGATTGTCACTGTTTTACAGATGTTACCAGGCATGCTCTTCAGTAAATAGTAGCATTTGCATTTACAGAGGTAGTTAAATGATGCACTTTTGGTCGAATCACAAATGACAGGAGGGAAGAGTAGCTCCTGACTACCAGCTCTACTAAGCCATGTTTCTATTCCAATTGATACTGTTTGATTACATGTTTTACATTTGGCAGTTGTTAGTTTTTAAATCTAGCACTTTCCTTTGGTGCTGGTCTTTCAGTTTTTGAAATATTTTTTTCTGCGTGAAGCACCCTGGTATTTTCCTGTAAATTCATTAGTCTGTCCTCTTCAGAAAATGCTCATAATTTTTATTGGCATCCAAAATCCCTATTTCTTAAGAATGGTTTCAGGATTAAAAGTTGCCCACATGACACGTGTTCACCCTGCCTTGCAGTTATTTTCTGCCCCTTTATTTTTTTGTTTACTTTCTTTTTTTTATAAAGTGGATAAAATTTAAATGTCTTAAAATTCAACAAGTTCTTTTTGCAAGAAGTTAACCTTGCCACATATCTTAATAACTAAGTAGATACCAAATGATAATTCTTAACAATTGTACAAGCAATTAATGGTCAACTTTACCAAAATAAGCAAGATGTTACTTAGAAGAAGGTAGGGAATTTCATTTATCTATAGTATAGGCAGGTTTTCATGAGAGCCAATTTCTTGTGTGATGCAAGCTTGGTTTAATTCTGATTCTTCTATTTCACAGCCTTGAAACTGGAGGTTTATTACTTTTTCTAAGATGCTAAGAGTTACATTTGTAAATTTATCTGTGATCGTGTTTCTTCAATAAGGCAGTCTGGGCAGGATTTTTGTTTAAACTATAGCAGAAATACAGCTTCAGATTTGTTCACTTGAAAAGGTGTTGGTTGCTAGAATGTGCTAAATTGAGGTTTTTCCAATTTCCTCACATATGAATGACTTGCTCTCTCACTTTCTGTGTGTTGCTTAAGGTTCATGTACCTTGTGTCTCATTACAAAACAGGTAATAACAGCTTACTTTAAGATGGTTGAGCTTCTCTTTATTTCAATAAAACTCTTTAGAGCTGTATATGAAAAAAGGCTTTGAATAGGAGTGTATCATTGCTGTGCTTAGCAGGGATCTGATAAAGGGTTGTCAAAGGTCTGTTTGCATGGTATAGATCAGGCTTAACAGTGCTTGTTCTGGAGCAGAGTACACATGCTCAGTCTCTTAAACTTTTTACTGTATGCAGCTCTGGTTTCATCTCATGAAGAACAGGCACTGGATAGAGGTAAAAACAGAAAGGAGGGTGCTGGGATGCTCCCTAGTTATTGCAGAATGCCAGTTGCTTCAAGCATCTGGAAAGTTATCTTCAGAACTCATCAGAAAATGCTGTAGTGCCCATTCAAACAAGTCTTCTGCACTCAGGGACTGCAAGTAGCTACACCTGCTTTCAAACCCAGATCTGAAAAAGGAAATTAAATGAAACCTCTCAGGCCCCTTCTGCTGCAATTACAGAACTAAATATATCCAAATTTTATCCATAGCCCCTGACACCTGCTCCATTTCTGTCCTCAATCCTTTCAACAACTCCTGCATGCTTAGAAACACTTTTTTTTTGGCACTACTTAAGCAGCAGTCATTGGAACTACCAGGAGCGGGAGGCTAAGTGATACCTCAGTGTTTAATGAAACTGCTTCCAGCCTCTTTTTCCCCTGATGCTGCTATTCATGTCCCTACCCAGACACTTGGCATTTCTTGTGCTCCTTTTTCAATCCCTCTCCTGGGCAGCAGCAGGAACCAGAGGAGACCGGAATACAGGTATGGTTAAGGTTAGGATGGAAGAGAGATCAGCATTAGTGCTGCTGTTGTTACTACCACCAAAACCCAAATACATTCTTTGCAGAATTAATATAAAAAGGTCTGACCTTGAAGAAGGTACTTCTTTTTAGAAATCAGACAAAGTGGTTCTGGAAGAGACGCTGGAACAAATGTTACAAAAGAACCCTCAGAGAAGAAGGAGTAGGAAGTTAGGCAAGGCACAGGTTGGTAGGCAGATAGACAATAACTAATGAAAGCAATCCATAGGTCTGACAAGAAAATTTGTTGAAATGGTACACATGGAAGAATATTTAGATGTCTGTAAAAGAACAACAAAATGAATTAGCTCTACACATCTGGTATGTAACGTGAAAGTGGATGTCACAGGGATAACAACAACTAGTGAGAAATAGACTAATATTCACACCTGGAATGTGAGTACAAGTTGTTCAGGAAAGCTAAAAATTAAAGTAATGGTGCTGTATATTAATTATAATGGAGGTTTTGAAGAAAAAAAAAGAGTATAAATTATAGCATTACTTTGAGTCAGAATGATGTAAGGATCATAAAAGTTACACAAAGAGAGTGGATGGTATCCTGCTGTGGATTTTGGGTGTTATGTTGTAATATAGGTAAATATAGGTAATAATGGAGAAATGTGTTTTTGTAGGATATATCTATTCATTGGATACAAATCAGAGAAACTGTCAGGCTTGTTAACTTGGCAATGACTAGATCACCAAGATGTAGTGGTGTGAGACTTCAGGATTGTACCAAGTGGTGATAACACTAGAGAAGAAATCGTCACCAAAACTCAATTCAGCTGTAATGATAACAAATTGATAAAATTTATATTCAAAGAAAAAAACTATGCAAGAAAAATGAAATATTCAATTTTATCGTAATAGACTGAAAAATTGAGATTACTAGGTAGCAAGTAAATTGGACAGAAGAATGCAGGAGGTTCATGTAGAGGAAGCAGGGCTTTTATTTAAATCTAAAGTCCAAAACTATAAGGTCTTTGCATCCCAAACAAAAGGGTGAAAGTTTAAGAAAGTTACAAAGCTGTGTATCTGTCTCCCAAAGGGAATTGGGAGCAGCTTTAAAAATTGGTCACAAGAAAGAGACATTTAGGGGAAGCAGAAATTGTAGGAATAAAGTGAGAATTGTGAAAACTCGTGCTGAATGAGACCTCCCAAAATAAATAAAAATAAATATTCTATAGCCACTGCTACAAAAAGATCAGGGAAAGAAGTGGAACCACAGTGCACTGAGAATAGGGAGACTATGAATATGGTCCCAAAAATAAGTTAATGCCTTTGCCTTGGTTTCCAGTGAGCTGATAAAATATAGAGGAAGGTAGGTATAATTATCTGTCAGAATGTCAGCCATGGAAATGAGACAGATGCAGAAGTGAGATAAATTATACTAACCAGAAATAACATGGTATTCATTTAGCAAGGTGGTAGGTGCTCTGTTTGATTTGAGTATAAAGACTGGATAGTTTTCTTAAAACAACTGCATTATAAATCATGACTAGAGCTTTTCACGTGATGAGAAGCCGCAGTAAGATTGCAGTATTGCTGTCAAAGTTTGACTGATAAAGCTGAAATTTCTTTCTACCGTCTTTCAACCCGTGCCAGATTCACAAAGACATCAAGACAATTGTTTTCACTGCAGTAATTGTGGTTGTTTGATATGTTATAATCAGTGTGAATTCCATGATTCATCTTCCATTCTTACGTTTTGGCAGTGCTGGCTGTGGCAGCGAAGGGTTTGACGCGGTCACAGCGTCAGGAAGAGCTGCAGCTCCTCCAGTGATGAGGAACCTGCGGTCGGATCTGGGTTCCTCATGTTTATTCAGGGTTTTAACTGGCTCCTCAGGCTGCAGGGATACACGGCCAGTGATGCCGATACCAGGGAGGGGCAGGAACCTGGAAATGGGAGGGCAGAACCATCTCTTGCCACAAGAGCCTGTCTTGTGTCAGCTTAAGCCGATTGTGAAACCACATGCTAAGCTAAAGCTCAACCTGTACTTGACCATGTCCCAGGAAAAGAAATTAGAGCTGCCTTTCTTATAAGGTCAGTTTTCAAAATCTGGTGGATGTGTTCTGGTGGCCTCTGTTGCCTGGATGAAAAGTACGCCTTGAGTTTGTGCTCTGTCTGCAATGCTGTTAAACTGCAGATGAAGAAAGAGCGCCCGTTTCAGGACTTCCTTCTCAGAAAAGCCAGCTCTGGGGAGCTCAAGAGCCTTGTAAGTACTGCTGTCTCTCATCCAGATTCTGCACTGAAAGCTGCTAAAGCAAGGAAGGTTGTCTTTAAAAAAATTCTACCCTTCATAGGGACAGATCTCCCGTAACATCGGGTGCAAGGATTGAAAGTTCCTTCTAAAATGTGCCATCTTGAGGAACTTCCACTCTTCACAGGCACCTACGTAAGGCTCACGGACTGTCAGTTTAGCAGCTGTGATATGCAGCAGCTAGGTTTTCACTGAGGTGTTCATCAATAAAAATAGTTCAGGAAATTAGTAGTGGGTTTGAAAGTTCTCTGTGAAAGTGTTAGATTTTTTTCCAGATATGCTGGCAGACACAGTCTATTCTGGCAATTCTGAGTGCTCAGAGCTGAGACATGAGCAGGACTAGGAATTGCAAATTTTTACCTCTGGTGCCAAAGTGATAAAATTAAGATAGAAAGCTTAAGTACAAGAAGGGCTAAAACATTGATGGGAAAGGTAACGTAAAATATTTATAGGACTACTTGTGATTTTATCAAACATGTTGAGGGAAAGGACTTTTAAAA
This sequence comes from Tichodroma muraria, assembly GCA_013390105.1. NCBI lineage: Eukaryota > Metazoa > Chordata > Aves > Passeriformes > Sittidae > Tichodroma > Tichodroma muraria. The sequence goes on from WAAG01025437.1 coordinate 31,633, forward strand.
GCATTGCTTATCGATCCTAGTAAGGAGTTTTGTGATTCTAGGCAATTGGGATGTTAGAGAAAATATGTGTAGGAAAGTCTAAATATATTATCAGTATCTTTTTTTTTTTTTAAACAAGGGCTGTACAAGTGGATTACCGCTTCCTTTGTCATGGAATTCACACTGATTATTATCATGCCATTGTTATAATGGAAAATTAAAGGGACATCACTTTTGTCACCACACAACTGTATTCACAAAGAGTTTGTATTTTTATCTTGCTTTCCAGTCATGGCCACATGTATGCAATGACATTGAAGATTCAGAAAGTTTCAGTTTGCTGATGACAAAAACCTTTTGTTTTCATCTCATTTGGTTTGCTTGAATTCTCAATTTCTGTTTTGGTAGCTGTAAGAGCATAGACCAGAGATTAGAAAGGCTGCTGATGTGCCAGCCAGGCCAGGCAAAGGCAACATGCTGATTCAGGAAACAAGTACTGGAATAGAAGGAGTGTGGTATTATCCCTTTTGACTGAAGGTTTAAGGCTGTGCTTTGGAAATTAATTTGCAGCCTGAGGTTTGATTATTCCCAGCTGTAATTAAAAAAAGCAAGTAGTACCTATTGCCAAGTTGAATTTTTTCCCACTCTCTTGCAGTAAGAGGTAGCTACTGTTTCTTTTGGATAAAAGTTTGCTCACTTTGGGATACTTCAAGCTGCATCTTAAATGCTGCAGAAATTACAGCCAGTGCAGAATTTGGCAGCTTGCATATTAAGTGAGTTACTCATCTGTTAGCATCGTGAAATGTCATTCACTGGTATTATTGCCTTTTGCAAGGTTACTTTTAAGAACCATATCCTGGTACCGATACTCTTCAAAGATTGTCTCCTCCCAGTGAGGTACTGCAAGTCAGAGTTTCCTAATTCTCTGAAGATGTTCTCTAACCAGCAAAAAGAAAAGCAGGAAAGAATGTGGAGTTCAGAACTACTGCTGTAGTGGTAGACACAGTTTATGATGTAAAGGCCAGGGGATCTGGCCCTTTGAATCAGCGGTTTGGTGTGCTGTACTCTTAATTACTTTTTAAGAGTTTATTGAGTGTGACCCACCCAAACCTTGTCATTGTGCTAAACTCATGAAATTACTGAATGCCATGTCCCAATGCTTTTATGTTGTAAGCTGTTGCCTGTCTGTCTAGCTCTCATAACACTCTACAGTACTGTATCCGATTCTCTCTGCCTTCGAGTTCTTTCTGTTGTTGTCACATCATGGGAGGGTTTTTAATTCATATGCAAATAATACAGTTCTTATTGTGATGGTGATTCACCAGGGTAAGTCTGACAAACGTCTCTGATTGGGAAGCATTAAAAGCTTTTAGCAGCATTTTCTGTAGGCTTGGAGTAAATGCAGCAGACAAAAATCAGACAACCGAAACAAGGTACCTCTGTCATTCTGTGGTGACTGATGCCCTCACCATGAGTAAACAGTTCATGAAACAGGAGAATCTTTCCTTGTGTACTAAAGGCACAACAGCCATAACTACAGTTCATCTTAACATGTCAGGATTATGTATGAAAACACTTAATCATCGCTCATGGAAGTGCAGCTCTGTTGAAGTCTCTGCTGAAGGAACTGACTGGGTTGCTGTGAGCTTCTAACTATTCAAATTTGTCTCAGACTTTTAAATATTTTAGTTTAATGCCAGTCAGAAGGAAAACAGATTTGATCCTATAATGCAGCTAGGGCTGATGGAATAATCCGAGTTCTTCAATGACATTAAAATCAAAGCTCCTGCTGATACCGATATTGCTTTCATATTATCTCATACACACTTTCAGAAATACTCCAGATAGGAAGAAATTTTATAATTTGAAATAAAATTTTATAGAATGATATAATTATAACATTTCTATATGGAATATGTGTTCTCCCTGACATAATGTAAACGTATTCTTTTTATGAATAGGTATAGTTTTCATGTTTCGAAGCATTATTAATTCAACACTGTTTACAGCCTGTTAGTCTTTCTAATTATACAACTGATGTATATTCCAGTGCTATAACCCTGGGAACAGTACTGCAAAGTACAAAACTGCTTTTTAAAGTTCACCTCCTCTCTAAAGGATTCTTTTCCTTTACTAGGAAAGGCTTGTGAAGGAATTATGTAGTCTTCTGAAACCAAGTCCTAGAGAAACCCATTTGAAGACAGCTTGATTCTATTTGTATCAGTAATTAGTAGCAGTGTAATAGTACGCTAATGCCCAGTTATTTTCCCCAAATCAGACATTTCCATTCAAGAGTTGAAGGACACGTGCGTTTGCACACTATTTTTTGTGTATGTTGTCAAATCTCTATGCTCTACTGACCTGTAATTATTCTGTAGTCATCTCTTTTAAAAAGGCAAGCCCATATTTCTTTGCATTATTTTTTGAAGACTTCAAACAGAGCAAATATTGTTGATATTCATCTTCAGATTATATCCATCACTGTCTTGTAAGAATTAAACCTACTGGTCTTGATACCACTCCAGTCTATATTGATCATGATCCACATTCAGTGAAAGGCTTCAGCGTAAATAGAAGGAAAAAACTAATCTCCCTTTTTGGTCCAGTTTGGAATAAAACTTGGACCTGTTTTCAGTAGATTTTTCTACACTGTTGCCATTTCAGGTTTCCTTTGGTAGTATTCAGTCTGTTACAGAGTCTGCTTACCTCTTTTGAGCTGCTGTACCAGGCTGCAGAACCTGCTCCAATGGAGAGATAAACAGGCAGTTTGCCCCTGCTGAGTTGGTGTTGGCACAGCTACACTAGCACCAGCATCTGACATACCTGAATTGACTTCAGTCAGCTGTGTCTGTTCAGTGACTCTGGCCCTAGCCAGCATTTAAAAATATCAGCATCCTTGCGTAGTGTTTATTGAGAACGTTTCAGGACCTCCAATGTTGTGAAGTGAGGAGAAGCATTTTGCTGAAAAAGCCAAGCCTGTAGCAGTGCCTGAGCCTCCAGGACTGACTACAGCACTCCTGATGGATAGATTTGATCATGTGCTGCCACCACCATTCACACAGCAACCCCTTTTCTCCTTCTTGCCACATCACCTGTCTCACAGCATGTTCCTCTGGCCCCCCGGGGGTAAAACTCTCAGGAAGGGAAATAAGTTACTTTTGTAGTGCTCTTCAGTCATAAGCCTTGTCTTTTGCTTGATAGTTATGCTCTTTTTATGGTGTTGGAATCATTTGGCAGTCACAA
>WAAG01025437.1:34891-45119 GCA_013390105.1 Tichodroma muraria
TCACAAGCTCCGCTGAGAACAGTAGTTTTGCACTACAGACATGTCCCTTCCAGCAGAGCTGACAGTGACACCTGCATTTCTCCCACATGGAACAGTTTACATTTAGCTTGCTAAAGTAAAATAATGAAGCTACAATGCGCTTATCACAGGGTATTTTTCTTACTTTTGTTCAAACTTCACCTTGTTTCAGTTCCAAAAAACAAAAGGCCACAATAGCTTTCACCCCGCTTCTTGATCAGCACCCTTATCTCACAGCACAGCACTGAAGTTTTGGCCAGTAGGAAGTTCTTTTCTAAGACATGGTGGCAAAGATTTTTCAGAAAAAAAAAAAAAAAAAATTACGGCTGCTNNNNAAAAAAAAAAAAAAAAAAGTAATGGACTGTTATCCAGATCTCATTTTCCTGACCTTGGGGTTTTCACTTACGAAGCAGAGGTGGGCAACAAAGGATTTGATTGCAGAAGGTATATGGCTTACATGCTATTTGAAGCACCTCCAATTTCCATACCAGAGTAATGGCTCCATAGATTGAGTTACGGAGATATTCTTGGCTCTGGTCCTGAATCATCAGCAAGGATTGTGGGCTTACTATTAAAAGAATAAGTGTTTCTTTATAAGCAAAACAGATTACTCTAAAGAAAGTGAAAATGACCAGAGCTCCAAGCCAGCCTGTCTTTCCCAGGATACCGATAGCTGGAAAAAAGCAGAGGTCATGGATCATGTTCTGTCACTTCACTCTATTGGTATTTTTCATGTTTCAGGCAGACATCCAAAATTGGATACTTTTCTATAAAGCAAAAGCAACAGAAACAAAATGGCAATAATAACACACCCATTATCCATCGTTCCCATACCTACAATCTTGACACTACATCTGGGAATCTGATGTGCACCTTTTCCTTTCTTCTACTTGTTTCCTTCATTAAATCACCAGAATATTTGTATTTCTTCATAGCACAAATGTATTTAGAATGCTTAATGATGATCGTAAAGTATCTAAAAAACTTTGCTTTATGGCATTATGTTTTGAAAGGGAAGCAATAATGTTTTTCTAGATATGATCTAGGCAGGATCCAAGTACTCTCTACACTGGATCTGTGAGATTTTTGATATGCTGGTAGTTCATTTAAAGCAAGCTAACTCTCTTGGACTGTACAAGAAACACCTGTGTAAACCCAGAGAGAAATTCCACCCACAGAAAGTCTGTTGTGTATGTCCGCTGTCTTGTCAGATGGTGAGCAATTGTGTCTGTTGAAATGTACTTTTTCCTCTTGAAATACATGTTTTTTCACATTTTTGGGACAGTGACTTCAATTGGGATCCTGATAATAAATGTCTTGACACTGAGTGCTGCAGCAAAACTTTAAGTGCATTTGCAACTTTATTTTTACATTAAATGTAGATAAGAAATGAGTAGTATTCAGTTTGTCTTTCATCATCACTTCTGCGTGATGCCATCTTTCACACCACCACATGTTTAGGGCCTCAGTTTTTTCCTTCTTTGCAAGGTGATGAGGGTTGAGACAAGCCAACACTACTGGGCAATAAGACCAAGGTTTTCTTTTAATCCTGTTGCACATCACCAGCTACAGATGAGAATTAAGGTCAAAGGACAGAAAATGTTGCTTTCCCTAACATAATCAATCCTTTGGCTTCCTTTGAGAACTGCTGTTTTACAGTTAGGGTGATTATCTTCATCTCCTTTCTTCCCAGTATGTATAAAATGTTTCTGAATTCTATTTGTTAGAGTTTTCTGCTACAGGGAAAGAGTATGGGAAAATGTTCAGCCAAAGGAATAATGAATAGTAGTTATTAAAAACTGAGAAGGTGAGTGCAGAAGAAGAACATAATGTGTTTTTCTTACCCTGTAAGCTGCAGCTTGGTATCAGCACAGTTGCTCAGGGGGAGGTGTGTGGGTCTTGACTTCCTGTTCCACCAACAGACATGTAGCCCAGACAAAAATATTTATTACTGCTTTTCAGAGTTGCACACTGGTACAGCATTTATGGTGTATTCAAATCTTTGTAGAGGAGTCCTCTAAGTTTTGCAGGATAATAATGTAATTTTTTTGGGTTGTTTTCAGACAAGAAGCCCTTCTTGCTGCCATTAGTGAAAAAGATGCCAATATTGCTCTGCTAGAGCTTTCATCCTCTAAGAAGAAGACTCAGGATGAAGTGGCTGCACTGAAACGAGAGAAAGACCGTCTTGTGCAACAGCTCAAGCAGCAGGTGGGTGCAGGAGGGCTAGGAAAAGTCCAGTTAATAATCTGGTGTGGGATTATTATCCTGATTTATGGAACTAATAATGTATAATCCTATCGTGTGTTAGGACATCCTATTGTGTGTTAGGACAGAAAGTTCAAAGGAGCTGCTGGACTCAGCATTGAGGGAAGTTCCTTTGTGTCACTGCCTGAGTAGTAAATGTGTGATAGGATGCATAGGAAGTCGTGAATGAAGGGGACATTGGTTATTATCCTCTACAGGCACAAATATTCACAGATTCAGGGAAGAGGAGTGATACTTCTCTTGGGGGTTTGTATTTGCCTTGTTGGGGAAGAAGCCTAATTGGAAGAAACTTCTCCTAGCTGTACAAGTCAAATACGAATGTTACGCCACACAGCCTCTCTTGTGATTTCTGATTGCAGCAGAAGCACCCTGTGCCAGCTTCTGGAATAGGCTCTGGGAGGTCTCATGCTTGTGAGGATATTGGTTCCTTCCTACTTCTGGCCTCTCCCATTTCTAAGGTCTTTCTGCATTGGTACAACAATTAGAAAAATGTGTTTCTGTTCAAGCATTTAATATTATGTTCCAGTACTGAATGCAATGCGAAATATAAAACACAGAGGAAGCAAAAGGCATCCCTGGCAATAAGAGATTTAGGATCTGAAAAAATATGTGTAGATTTTTCACTTCAGCACTTCTGGTGGGTTTTCCTGAGTTATTCCCTTGCCACATTCCTTGTAATAGCACGTATGCTGCTGCCAATCCAGTATCAGCTTCTTCAGTGCCACCATTTCCATCTTCATAAAGTTTTATGTGCAACATTTCATCTGTCAACCAGATGATTTCTGTTGCTGTCAGAGAATGTAAGACAAAAACAGGGAAATGTGATAAGGGATTTCTGTGCTTCTTCCTTAGCAAACACAAGTAGGTTATTGGCCATGTTGTTTAAGATAATTATTTATGCTTTAATTTAAGAACAGTACTTTTGGGGGTTTTATGTATCAGCTTCAGAATAAGCAAGAGGTATAGGTTACAGCCTTGTATTATATACTTTTGAGCAACAGTTGTAATTACTGTCACTGGTTAGTCAGATGATCTGCTAAAACAGGAATCAGAAGTGGTCACAGCAATGTCAAGTACTTGTTTTGTTCATGTAATTGTTGATGCAACAGCCATAATTTATGGTACCACTCATTCCAAGAGAAATTAACACTTCTTAGTTCTTGTTGTTTTAAGCTGAAATTCAGGTGCTTTTGTGCCCCTTGCCCTTTGCAGTTTCCTTCTGATTATTTTTTGTGAGTAGCTGGAACAATCTGTAGCATTTTGTGGTAAGCTTTTTCTGCTGAAAATTTGTATATATTTAATTAACGTATTAACATTGTGCTTATCTGTAATGACTTAGGTTTCAGGTAAATAATTTTTTAAAACATTGTTGTAGTTCCTATCATTATCTTTCAATGCTGGTAAGTCTTACAGTATCATAAATGCTTCCTAAAAAGACATGGCCATTTCCCTTAAGGATGCCAGTTCTGAGTGCTTTACTGTGCATGTGTGGGATACTCATTTCCCAAATAAACGAAAATTGCAAAGGAGATTAATTTGAAATTGTTCTTGGTACATAGTGAGACCAATTATGATCCAAGGTTGGAGCAATAGTCCTTTTTCAAATAATTCATTGGGCTGTTGAAATGCCTTTGAAGATTCTGGTTCCAAAACTGCCATCAGCTATAAAGGCTTGTCACTGTTTAAGATTGTTTAAGATTTTAATCTTAAAAATAATGAAGAAAGCAGAAAGTAATCTCCTCAACACATCTGTGCTATGAATGGTATAAATAAAAGTTTTATGTGTAGGATACATATAAAATCACAGGTATTCTCCAGTACCTCCACAATCCCCAAGGCAGAATAAATGTTTACATATAAATAATCTAAGCTATATTTAAAACATACCTGAGAAATATTTATGTGACCAAACATAAAAGAGATTTGACACATCCTCCCTAAATTCCCTGTGTTTTAAGGATGTGTCATCTTGTATCCATTTTCTTTTGTGTGCAGCTTTCAACACATTGATAGAAAATCTCCCCATTGCTTATTATAGGAGAGTATTACTCACCACCTCTATGAGTTGCAGAGAATCTAAAATTCCATTTATTTTTTTTAAGTGCCAGTAGTTTGGGTATGTACTTTTTCTGAATAAATTCAAATCACACCAACTTTGACAGCTCCAGAAATAGGAGATGGGTCAGAAGAGATGGCTGTGAGATTTTGCAGGGTCTTCATTACTGCTGTAGTCATGGGGAATCTCATTTTTCTACGTGCTTTGCAAATATTCTGTGTACTTGGCCCTTGCACTCCTCTTCAGTTGTTCCAGGTCACCAGCCTCATATTTTCCTACAAAGCAACTATGCTGCTTCCTCTGTTGAAGCCTTCTCTACATGGACCCTTTTCTGCATCTTGAGAACAAGAGTCCATCTGTGTTTGCCAGCTCCACAGAACCGTGTCAACTTTAAGGAACTTACTAAAAGTTTAGCTGTAATTCTTAAATTTACAGTAGAAATTGTGAATGAAAAATCTTTCAGACTTGCACATGTATTGAACACAGCTGTTCAAGGAGGGCAAGTGATGCCACAAATCAAGATATTCTGGAAGACTTTGAAAAGCAGTTGTGGAACCCAAAAAGTTTATTCAACCCTTCAGACTCAGAGCTGGGATCCTGACCTCTGTCATTTGTGTTTCAGAGCTGTTGAGCTTCCTTATAAGTATTTGGTATTTCAGTCCATCCCATTCCTAGGAAATGCTTAGGCTTGTGGTGGCAAAGCAGCTCTTGCAGTTGGTGGTCAGACACAGCTGAGTAAAAGATTTCCATTTCCACGTGCGTAGGATGCATGCAGAAATGCTGAGCAATAGGGGAAGGGGTGGTTTGTGGGAAGAGTTGTGCATGCTGTGGCACCAGCATTGCTGAATCTCACTGCAGGCTGGGAAGAGCTTCTGACAAAGTGCTTTAGGAAAGCAGTTTCCTGTCTATGCTGGAATAGTGCATGAATGGATCCCAAGCGTGTGGAATAGGAGGATTTGGATTGTGACTTTTCACTACTTGTGCTGGTTGCTGTTGGCTGACTTGCTGTTAATTGACCTTTCTTAGAGTGTAGAAAGGTACAAGACTCACAAAACAGAAACTTGTTCCAGCAATATCCTGTGTATTTTATTTATTTAAAAATATCAGTGAATACACATAGGTTCATCAAGGGAAGGGTATCCAGAATCTGAAGGGCTCTGCTGTAATTCCTTGTGCTCTCTCCTTTCCCAGCACTGTTCTTGGTCACTCACATGGGAAGGGTACTGCTGCACAAGAGAGGGAAGGAGTCCTGCCAAAGACATTTTGGTTCTTTAATTTCTCTATGCACATTAAAGTTTGGATGAAGAGAAGCATTTTGGAAAGAGGATATGGCATCAATGTTGTTTTAATTTAGGGTTTCTAGGCTCTGAATTGCAGGAATGTGCCTCAATATAGAGCCCATTTCCTAATGAGGCGCTCAGCATTGACCACGCTCTCCAGTAAATGCAGCTGCCTGTTTCATATTGGTTGTCAGTTTGGATGAGGGGTTTCCTCTATCATCAGACAGGCAGGGCCATTGCAGGGCGAGGGTCACCAGCTAATGTGGTCCCAATTTATTCCTCCCAGGGCACCGTGTCTCTGTGGGTAGCTCATGGAGAGGCAGTGCTGGGAGGCTGCTGCTCCGGAGGGGCCGGGCTGATGCAAGAGGAGCGAGCTGGAGTTGTGTAACCAGGTCCAGATGTGACATGGGTGTCACACCGGCCTGACAGGGACCCAGGGGGCTTTGGCCTGCTCGGTGGAGCACAGCCACTGCTCAGCTGTTAGGAAATAGCCTGCTTGCCATTTATCCCTTTCCTCGTCAAGCTAAGTTTTAATATCGGCTTCTATTTGTTGTAGCAGAGCAAAGCACCACTCCACAGTTTTGGGTGGTAAAGGGAAGGGGCTGAAGTTTTCCTTTCTGTGGGCTTTGAGTCTTAAATAGCTGGGATTTTCTGCTAGGAGCTGTTTGTAGCAAAGACTGTCATTTTCTTTTTGTACTGTAATTGTACAGTGTGTAGCAGAGTGGGTGCCTGACTTGACCAGCATCTCTGTCACTGCCATGTGATAAATGTGAAGTAACAGTGTTAAAACTCTGTTTTTACAGTGCTGAGACTCTGAACAGTATTAGTGTTTTGTGACAGCTTGGAGTATTATTCAATTAATTGTTTGTAAATAGCCATATTCACTTGTATTATTATTTAATGTTTCATAATGATTATTATAGCAGAAGTTACCAGAAACTAGCTTGACTCAGTGTTACTGATGACAGGATCTCGACATTTTCATTTGAAATCATGTGACTTCAGATTAGATTAATACTATATACGTTTTATTATGCTGCCTATAACTAAATGAAAGTTATTTTCAGATCAATTCCTCAGTCTTTTAAGAACATGTTGAGTTTTCATTGTATACTTCAGCATGCTCAGAAAACCACCCAGCTTAAGCTTTCTCCATGTATTTCATAAACATACAATTTATTTTGTCATTCAAACTGTTAATGAAAAATAGTGAATAGTATGACCTCAGGAGAGAGCTCTCTGCAACTGAGTTGATTCATCCAGTTGCACTTGTAGTCTATTCCCAAAGACTTTAAGGGAAGGAGATCTTCAGGCCTGGGAAGTCTTTTTTATAGCTTATCTGTAATGTCCCTTACTGCAGTTTAAGCTCATTATTTTTTTTTTCTATTAGGGGCATAGAAAAAAAAAAAATATTTACTACCTGTCATGTTCTTGCCATAGACACTCTTGCTGTTCACTCAAAAAGAGCTCCTTTCTATTTTAAATAAAGGGAGATAAGAAGCCACATGCTATTTTAAGTGTGGATTTTGTAGTCAGTCTTGCCATTCAGAGGAGTCTTTAATACCTGTTGCTCCCTTCTGCTTCTATATCCTCATCAGGACTGTGCCTTCCTCTGTGGGCCAGCATGAATTTGAATGGCTGTTATTGAACATTCCCACAGATGGAGAGGAATTATTTGGCAATGGTCAAATAACTAATAATTGACTGGTAATAATAGTATTTATTCAATATTGACTGTACATATCATCTAAGCAAGCAAGTATCAAAGATGTTTTTTTCTCTGCTATTTTGTGCCCTGTAAGATTTTGACTGGCTTTCTTTGTGAGGCGAAGTTACTGCAAAGACCTGTTTCCCAAGTAAATGTGGTTCATGATATCAAAAAATGTGAAAAAAAGGAAAGAATTGTAGATTCCAGAGTAGCTTCTGACCCCAAAAATTATATTTTTCCGCTGTTACTTGCTCCCCTGGAAACCCTGCACACTGACACCTGACACTCCTCTGTTGTGAACTTTTCCAAAGTGAAATTCCACTGGCTGGAGTCATTTCTGTTTATAACAAGAGAATGTGAAACAGGTCAAAGGAGACTGACAGGCAAATGTTTTCCTCTTGCTGCTGTGGAGCTGTATCAGCATGACCACACTTCTGGCAGCTTCAGTTACCACCCTGCCTGGTGAAATAATACAGATTGTGAGGGTGTGCAGTTAGTCTTTGCTTTACCTTAGCTGCCCTGATTTGAAACTATGTCTGATGAGAATGATTACCCTATGAGCAAGCAAATTTCTTCTTCAGGTGACATGGATGCAATCACTGCAGGTAATTGCTAAATGTGGTACTGTTTTGTGACAGAACCCCTGTTGTTCTCTGAAACATTCCAGCAGTCTGGAGTTCAGTGAGGGATGGCATCTCTCAAGCTGCTGTCAGAAGGGAACTTAGGAAATCTAGGAATATGTATGTAAGTTGTCTGAGTGTGGTGGTGGTGGCTTGTTTATAGCTGAGGAAGAAGAGTTAATATTTGAAACGAGTGATGAGATTCAGGGCACTTGGATCCTTCTTTGTTTATTGATCTCTTTACCACAGTTCCCATGTACTTGCACTGGTGAGAGTGCAAATAGATCCAAAAGTGGGAAAAGAAAACTTTTCTGGTAAGAAAGTTAAGAACAGGCAGAGGAGTTTGAAGGTGCCGTGTCAGAGGTTTCTTCATGAACTGGGCAGAACAGCAGGTACTCTGAATTCCGGTGTTCTCTGAATGTCAGGTTAGCCAATTTGAAGCAGGAGCAAACAGATTAATGTACTTTGCCAGAAATGTTCCAAGGAATAGTGAAGCATTTCAAGGACTGTTGTCACTTGCAGTGGACTTGTTACATATGGCAGTGCAGTCTCAGCCTCACCTATCCACTGCATGGTGTGTAGAGTCAAAGTAAAGTCACCTTCTCTCAGGTTCTTGTACCACCAGTGTCTGGAGGGCCACTTGCAGCTTTTCAGTTACTGGCTTTAATACACAAAGGTGCCAAAATATGTAGTTCTTATAATATATTCTTAGCTGTGCTGGCAGTGTGGCTGGCACACATGTGAGCAGGCAGAAGTGGGGAAATCACTCTGTACACTTCCTATTCAGGAAGCTGTTGGACTAGAAGCAGAAGAAACTTCTGGCTGAAGTGAATATATATCCACTAATTGGCTCTCATCAAGCATTGCCAGCTGTCGAATTTAAGCATCGCGGCTTTTGTCGAAGGCCAGTAATGCACCCAGATTATCAATCACAGCACTGCTCGTTTTGCCAGGCTTTGCTCCTCAATAATTGTTTCTGTCAAGGAGGAAGTCTCTGCCAGGAGCAGACCCCAGCACCCTGACAGCAGCGAGCAGGCACAGAAAGCAAGGCTTTGTCATGCCCTTGAGCATTGCTTCCTGGAGCACAGCACTAGGAGCCCTCACAGATTAAAAGAAAGCACCTTCTCCCTGCCATGTGTTCCAGACTTTTTTCCCATCATTTTAAAGCATCTGTTAGCACAGCAACAGCACTCAGTGCGGCGTCAGCAGTCTTTTCTGGGGCAGCATTTCATCTTTCCCTGGTATTACTTACACTCTTTCCCCTCTCCCTCCTCCTTTACCTTCACCCTTTGCCACTTGCACAACTAAATAGAAATGTATGTTCAGGGGAGCCCTGGCTGTGGCTGGCTGCACGATGCCAGGGAAGGAAACTGCCTGCTGGAACCATGTGAGTGCATCTTCTTGTGCCTGTTGGAACAGCTGCAAGCAGCCCTGTGTGCCTTCTGTTTGTGCCTTCAGCCATGCCACAGCCTGGAGGTTTTAGGGTAGCTGTGTAGATTTGCTGAAAGAGGAAGGTGTTTTGTTTGTCTCTCAAAGAGAGAGGGCTTTAAGATTTTTAAAGGTATTGAAGAACTCAGATGACAATACAGTACTTGGTAACCTTTCTTTCTAGACATTTGTAACATTTTTAAAAATACTGTAAGGACTAATATTTCCCAAGTTTGAGTTCAGGCTTCAAAAACCCGATTTACTCCATTAGAAATATTCCACCATTTACTGCATGTATTAAAATTTTCGTATTCTAGTTTTACAGCTTCTTAATGGACTAAAAATTTGCACAAATGAATTTAAATTAATTGGATAGCATTTAGTGCCACATATACAGTAGCTCTCATTCAAGGCTTATGAATTCCTATAGGAAGTTTTTAAAGTAATGTTGCCTCTCTAGAAAATCAGTATTGCTTGACAAGTCTAGATTAGCAGTTGAGAGACCTTGTATCCCATTCCTGTAAGTGACCAACTTGATAGTGTTGGATATCAGGAATGATTGTTAGGCCTCCCCTGGGAGAACCAGGCTTGTTAGCACTATTAAAGAGGTGAGAATTCTTGCAGAGCTTGGGCTTCCTCAGAAGACTGCACTAGAAGGTCTTATTTGTGCCTGAAAAATAATAATTCCTTTGTCTATGAATGGTACTACTGGACATTGGTGCAATGTGAAAATAGTCTGTCATTTGACATCCCAGTTGTACCATGTGGTGGTTTCCTGTAGTTATTGTGGCCCAAACCACTGGTCTGATACACAGTGGTTTTCAGTTAATATATATATATATATATATATATA
>WAAG01025437.1:45254-62280 GCA_013390105.1 Tichodroma muraria
AGACTTTCCAACCATTGGTCCCTGTGGCTGGGCTGGTTTGGCATCACTCTTGGTATTAGAGTTGATGATGTCTGAAGGATGACCAGAAAATACAGAAAGTTTTGATTATATTTGAATTGAATCATTTAGACCCATTGTTTAGGGAGCTCTGAAGTGTTGGTAACCGGGAGAATTCCACTTAAACATATAAAAAGTCTTGATAAGATATATCCACAAATAGATTTTGTTTTCTCTTTTTTTTTTGAGAAGAAACAGAAATTTCACACCAAAGTTTCAGATTTGGGAAGATTTTTAATTACTTTCTTGAACTTGGTGAAGATGGATGTATAAGCATCCTCACAGGTATTTCATTGATTGGTTGCAGGTTTTTCTCTACTAAATCATTCCTGTTCATCTGGGCTGTTTTACCTGACAATGACAATTGTCTAGGAGACGTGTGTGTCCCTTTATCAAATCTCCATTCAAAATGTGCTGACTTGGTACATTGTGCTTTATCTCTTTCTGCATTTAATGGCATTATTCCTCAGGGAACATGCAACACACTGAACAGTTTCATACCAAAGCTGTAAAGTAAAACTTTATTTGTGGTTGCTTGTCTTTGGATGAAAAGCCTAATGAACCTGTGACATTACCAACTATCTTATATAAAAACCAATTCACACATTGACAGTCAGTTAAAAAGTAGTGGCAGAAAGCTGAAAGGCATTTTTCCAGCTGTAATATTGGTTTTAATTTGTGTAAGACCTGTAACTGGCAAGGTGATAGATGATTCAAGATCATCTTTTCCAAAAACTTGTAAGGAGAAGGTGAAGTCAGAGATATGAGGTGACTTATTGGGTTCATAAACTAAATATGTAGAAGGTTTCAAGTAGATTACAGATTAACAGTTGTATGACTTAATGTGTTAGTGATGTGTTCTTTACTTGAAGGAGGAATGAATGATGGAAAGAATTGTACACCTAGAATATGTAATGAATATTAATGATCTATAAGATAGAACATATTGCATATTTGTGATTTTGCTGTGTTATTTTGGGAGTAACATAATAAATCACTGCTTTTTTGGGGGTTTTTTTTGCTTGAAAAGAGAGAAATGCATAGTCTGCAAAAGAGAATTTTAATCCCCACCATCTCAAAAATTGATAATAGAAAAAACTAAGTCTTAGCTGCATAGAATGGACTTCTGCTTCAGTAAACAGTGAACTGTTGATGAACAGTGATCTCAGGTATTTTTGAGTTTATGCACTGAAATATCTCTCAGTGTGCAGATTTTTTTTCTCATCCATTGTATTAAGCTCATTAAATTCTGAAAATAGTTTCCCTTTTTGAAACTACCAGATTTGGCCTAGTCTAGTACACCATATCTCAGGCAAATGAATAGGTAAGGCAGGGAAAAATAGAGGTTTCATCTTGCATCTGGAAATCTCAGATGCTGTCAGTTGTTAGTAGTTTCTTGATAATAATCCTTCATTCATTTACATACCACGTTGTGGAAATCGATAGGACAGTGTAGAAGTTTGTCAAAATGAGACACAGATTTATGAAATTAGACATCAGTTACTTATGATAGCTTCTGCAAATGGAGTGATGCTGGTGGCTACAGGTTCCCCTCAGTTCTGTTAAATTCATGGTGTTATGTTCTGAAGAATCCAAATCTTAAAAAAATTACTAATTCATGTTTAGGTGCAGAACAAATTTACTCCTACACTTACTCCTTAGAAAAGGGCTGTAGAAAACAGCATGTACTTATTAAGATGAGGAAATACTCATGACCAAAGAAAAGGTGTGCAGGTTTTCCCTATATTTTCACAAATGCCATTTGACATTTGTGAATGCAGGGAGGGGATGGAGATTTTTCTGCTGTCTCCTAACTTGGGAGCTGTGAGAAAACAGCTGCCAGCTCCAAAAGGTACAAGAGGAGAAAGCTGATACTGATGGAGATTGTGCTTCCAGTCCCTCCCTTGAATGGGAGTCTGGAGACAATGCTGTCAAACATGAGTTAGTGATTTTGGCAGACTGTCTTTAGGACAGTTGTGTTCAGCTGTCCCTGAGCAGACCTGTATTGAACACAAAATAAAGACACAGTTTCTGTGTGCCCTTTTTTGCCTTGAGTATATTACCAAAGGTTTTGAGTCTTTGCAGTAGCAAGAAGTGCTTTTAGGGATTAGTCCAAGATTTTGCATGAAGACAAAATAAATCTCAAACTCAGCTAGCAGAAGATTGCTGATTTTACTTGGCATAATCAAACATTTATCCTATGGACATAAGAAAAAATTGCTGATTATGTACCCTCAGTTTCAAATACAAGTCATTTACCTTTGCAATTACATATTGTAGAATTTTAGATTATCAGTAGTATAGGTGAATGTTAGTCTCTCAACTTTTGTAAAGCTCTACTTCTCAAATACGTGTTAAACTCCCATCCAACAGAGGGTGCCTGGAGGAAGCAGTGGTCTTTCATGTTGAATACAGCCCTGGTTAAGGGGTAGCTATTTTATTAGAGATTTTGTTCTCTTTATTTGAGTACAATTTTACAGTCACAGAACCCAGTCCTTTGTTCTCTTTCTGTTTGTTTACCACCAGTGCCTGTCTGTCTTGGTGTGAATGCAAATATTTCCTGTAGCTGAGTAAACAAAAAAATAAATGGAGGTCTCACAGCTGACTCCAGGAAAGTTTTTCCTCAGGATCTAAACAACCTATGTATCTCTTGTTTTTACAGTGGATTTTTATTTGGGGTGGGAAACGTAATGGTTTAAAACATTCTGTTTCATCATTTTACCACTCTTAATCCTTTTAATAGTTCAGAAGTTACTCTTCTCACTGTTTTCATCTTAACATGAAACATTACCATAATTTATGATGCCAAGCCAGTGTGCCCTCCATCTCCTAAACACCAGTAGATGCAATCTTGGCTTTCCCTCCTTTATTACAGCTAGCAACCCAAACCTCTGCCAACTGCTGACAGTAATGGTGCTGAAAAAATAATAAAAGCAATGTAGTGATCCTTAAGAACACACATGCTCATGGTTATTTAAAACTTGGAAGCCTGCATGAGTTTATTTGCTCTCTGGAAGTATTAAGGACTGTACCTTCTCATTTTAGGTTTTCCCTGTCTTTTTGGTGTGGGGTTTGTTTATTTTTTTCTAAGGGGAAGTATATTTACTTATATATACAGATCTTCAATCATCTCTCAAGTGTCTTCTCTCTCTCATATGTAGGCATGCAAGATGTATGTTCTTCTGCCCTAAAAAATGAAAAATTCACATATTTGGTGGGAAGGATCCACAGACTGGGGAGTGCAGACTAAGACTAATTGTTTATTTTCCTAGACCTTGTCATCGCTATCAGATTATGAAAAGATTTTTCTCTTTCCCCTTTCCTGATTACCAAAACCAGCCAGTCCTTCTCCATTGTTGGCCAGAAAGCTGGTTTGTGATATAAAGTGGGCTTAAAAATATGAAGGCTTCCTTGTTTCCTCCTAGGTCTTCTAATTGCAAATCAGTCAGTCAAGGTTGCTCTTGTCCTTCTAGTCATTCTTTTCTGTTTCTTCCTCTGCTTTGTCAGGGCTCTTTAACAAGTGGAATCACCTATCTTAAGTTTAATGACTTAGCAGTAAATGGATTGTTAAGAAAAACTTACCAGTGGTATGACTGGCTTTTTTCTCATCTTGTTCCACAGATCTTTTTCTTTTAGTGGTTCTGTAGCAGAGAGAATTCTCAAGAATTTTTTTTCCTAAGCTTTACAGAGTGCTTTATGGTGCCCATTGGGTGAGCCTCTACTCATATGTAATGTCATCACATAGTGCAAATCACAGAAGGACAGCAGATTAGGAAAAGAGCAGGCAAAGATAGGAATACTGGAATGTAGACACCTTAGAGAAATTCATCTGGCCAAACTGGCACATCTCTACACATAGTGTGCCATGAATTTTGTAGCGAATAAGAGAATTTCTTTCCTTGGTAAAAATAATTTTGTCTCAAATACAGTAGAAAAACTGAATGTTTTTTTCAGTCTTTCCAGCTTAGTACCTAAGTTTTGATGCAGATTTAATAGGAAAAATCAACCTGTGCTGGAATAACAAGAAAAAAAAAAAGAGAAGCGTTGGTTTATTATGGTTCTCCTTGGTTGTGCTCTGCGTGCAAGAGCAGAGGAAGGGACAGGAATCATCTGTCCAGCTCTGTACTGCACATGTGCTGCTGTGTGCTCGGGCAGGAAGCCTCTCTCTGTGGGCCAAACACAGGGACAGTGAGGATGGACAGGAATCCTGTGTGTGCAGACCACACGCACAGATGGTGTGGACAGACAGGAATGTAATGTCTGTGTGTTTGTATGGCTGTTGAGGCAGGGCACTTCTAGGTGGATGTCAAACCTAATAATTGGCCATACAGAAAAAATTCTTGACTTTTATTTAGTTTGGGGTAGCAAAGCTCTGCTGGTTGTCAAAGGAAATGCCCTTTCAACTCTTCCCTCCAACAGTTACCATGCAGGATTTTGCCTGGATTCAAAGATGAAAGCAAGGAACAAAAAAAAATAACACTGGGTTTCTTTTTGTTTTATACCCAACAGCTTTTAAAATTAATTTCAGAACAAGCGCAAATAGTCTTGAGGTTTCATGGTGTGTTTTTTTTTAAAGTTGCTATCAACACTGTTTATATCATGTAGACACAGATCCATTCGTGTATACACCCAGAGCTGGGTTCTGGGCAGTCACAGACAGTCTGTGCTGAGATGATACTGAGCAGCTCCCATCACTTTAGCATCTAGGAATTTGTATCTGTACATAACTCCTTTTTTTGCCAAGTACAGCATGTATAGAGGGGAGGGGGGGTTGCTGTTAATGACTCTTGGAAGCTGCAGGCAAATGCAGTTGAAGTGGTGAGTCATATAACAATAAAAATATGTAACAATTAAAGGTCTGTGGTCAAAACACTGGCATATACTTTCCAAAATTAAAAATTGCTGGATGGAAGAATGCTTTTACTATATTTATTGTAACAACACAGTCACAATAGGCAAAGACTGGAAGACTTCCAAATCACTTCAGCTAGGAAAGGTGTATGTAGACACATGTGAGCAGGTGGCCTACAAATGATTTTGTTGAGCATCTTTTAAGATTTCACAATAGGATGCATCTTGTGTGTAAATTCCTGTGTGAGATGTTGCTAGTGGGGGTTCATAGATACCACTGGACTGAGAAACTTTCTTTTTTCAGACCTGGAGAAGGACTGAGACAAAGCAGAGTGACTGAAGTGGTTGTGTTAGACAGGCAGCTTTGTGGAGTTGAGCATATGCAAATGGATTTATTTTGGAAAGGAGAACCAAATGGAATAACAAAGGAAAAGGAGACAGAGTAAGGTAGTTGAGGGTAAGATGAGCAGGGTGTGGAGTGAAGCAGAAGTAAAAAGGGAAGGAGAAATTTCAGGCAAGTAGTCAGAACAGAACAGGAGTCCCATCAATGATGTCGAGCAAAGTTTGTTCCGTATTTGGTCGAAGTATTTTCCTGTTCTATAGGATATAATATAGATAATTTAGGGGTTTTTCCTTCAGATTTCATATAGATTTAAGACCTTACTTCCTTATCTGTAGTGCTTAGTGTTGATGCTTGAATTGCACAAGTTTAAAGTAATCACAAGATCAATAAAGTGTTGATATGTATTTCAGCCTTAGCATAACCTGAGATAGCTTTTACATTTTGCTTTGTAAAAGATGTTACCAACCTATCAAAGTTTTTAGGAAGAGTTTATGCTCCAAAGTACATTTCAACTTATTTTTCTCACTGCTTTTTTGTCTTTGCTTTCTTATTATTCTATAAAACATAAGATTAAATTTTTAGTTTGGACCCACAAATACACAGTGAGAAGGGAAAAATGAGCAAGGGGGAAAGTGCAATCAGAAGTTTTCAACAGTTTAATTAACGAGGACCATGGCAAAGACAGGTATTTCCTTTTGCGTTTTTATAGAAGTAACATTTTACTTTTTTTTCTTAAAATGTTTTGTCTTTGGTGGTAAGTATCAAAGTAGATTAAAGAGATAATAAACTCTCTATTAAACATTCAGCAGACACATGAGATAATCATGAGAGGCTTGCTTTCTGCTGATCACTTGAGAATTTTTAGCAGGTCAGTCTCCCAGAATCCAAAAGAAAGGCATGTACCAAAAAAATTCCACTTCTGCCTAGCATTTAGTGCAAGGATGTCTTGAGAGTCTAAATCCAGACTCTTACAATTCCAACAAGATGTGTTAGTTTGGACTCCAAAGAAAAGCTTAAATGGCATCTGCTTAGCTGAGCTGTAGTTCCTACCCAGTAACTTTTCCATTTATTGACCATTTTCAACCAAATTTGACAGAGGAAAAGAAGTCTCAAAGATTTTGTAATTTATAGGAACTTAATTAACATTCACAGCTGGGCAGAGGCGACAAGAGCCCAAAGTGGAGCTCCCACACAGGGGAAGGCAAGGGGAATTGAGCTGTGCTGTGTTTTGTTTGGCTGTAGCACGCACATGTGGCTGGCCATTCAGAACATGCATACTTTCACACTGGTCCCAGCTGACTCTTGCCTGGAGACACCACGGGGGAGGCAGGCTGCAGAAAGAGATTGTTACAGGGTTGAAGGCCATGCTTAGAAGATGGAGAATACGCATCCAAAGCACGCCGGTTTCATTAGTCAATGTAAAAGGGGTAGTAAAGTGGACTCACGTGCTCTTCAAGGGTAGCCATGCTGCCTGCAAAAGAAATCACTTCTTTACTGATTAAAGTAGTGAAGATGGCACAGTAGTCTGGGAGTGGATGTAGCAGCATAATTTAGCAAAAAAAACAGTTGTTAAGCTAATTTAAATCGATTAGTCTTTTCTGTTTTAAGGGCATGTAGGAGCAAAAGATACTGATCTTATATCCTCTTCTGCAACGAGACCCTTCTCTTACATGGCATGGAATCAAGATCAGATTTGCCCTAACAAACTGCAGGACAGGCTCATAACCCAAAAAATACCCACTTATTTTAAACCTAGAGGTTTTATCTGCTCAAAACTGGAATGTGAACGTAACCAGTTCTCTTACTTTACCTTAAGAATTAAAACTCATTTTGTTTGCTGTTCTGTCTTCAGATCAATTTCAGTCCATAATTTCTTGGGTTTTCTGTTGTGTGAGAGATCCAGGATTCTTTGAGGATGTTGTTATGAGTTACCATTTGTCCTTCTGATCCTGCCTGAATGTAGTTTCTTGATGCATAGCCCACCCGTTCTCTACAAATTAGTTTTACTGTATGTTGTAAATGTCCTCAGACTGCAACACTTGCTCAGACTTCTTTGAGATACAAAAGACACAACTTAATGATATTTCTGCCTAAGACCCTTACATGCAGTGGAAGGATGCCAAAGAAATAACATACTTGGCTTGCTCCTATGGAGTTAACCATCAGAGGAGGTACTTTTTATTTTTAGTTTCCTTTCAAACCTGTGACTGAGCAGGTTTCAGCTTTTGTGGAGCAAGTAATTGAGAAAGGCAGTTCTATTACCACTGATCTTAAACACATCTTGAGGTATCTCTAAAGAGAGTAAGAGAGCTAAAGGAACATAGACTATAATGATTGTATGGTATAACACAAAAAGGAATCCCAAATACACATCTCATTTGGATTTTTTTGTGTGTCACTAGTTTTCTTCATACAGGAATCAGGACAGTAGA
Source organism: Tichodroma muraria (assembly GCA_013390105.1). Classification (NCBI taxonomy): domain Eukaryota; kingdom Metazoa; phylum Chordata; class Aves; order Passeriformes; family Sittidae; genus Tichodroma; species Tichodroma muraria. The sequence goes on from WAAG01025437.1 coordinate 52,938, forward strand.
TTTCAATAAGCTTTGTCACTGGGCAATTCCATGGTTAGTTTGTTCAACTCCTAAGGAGCGAAGTTCCAAGAGACACATTCCTGTACAGGAAAAAATTCAGTTCCAAGTTTATTTTTAATCCCATCCACATATGTCTACATATGTCAAGACTCAAAGAGCATGCCATATCTAGATGATCTGCCTGCTTTAGTTTAGTTCAAAGGCTTTTAGAGTATGAACTCCTCAGTATGAAGCTTCTCAGTAATTATCACATGGGGGGAGATCAACAGGAAAATGACATCTTTAAACACAGAAATTAGCTGGACTGATAAAGTCTTTCACTTTATAAAGTAATATTGTTGGAACACTGCCAGCAGCCAATGCAGAAGGGAGCATCTCAGGTAGAACTGTGTTAAATCCTGCAGGCTTTGACAAACCCCAACAGCTGCACACTCTATGCTGGGCTCACAAAAACACAGGCTCCAGCATGTAGAGAAATGTAGTAACAGGAATGGTTTCATGTCTATGCAGTTGAAATTTGTGCTGGGTTGCTGCTCATAGAGAAATCTCAGTTGCTAATCTTAAATATAGCCAAAAGGAAAGCCAGACCTTACTAATGATGTGTCTTCTAAACAATACAAACAAAGGTGGCATCTCAGCGTGTGCCATCTCTTTACAAATTTGAGAAATGTCTCCCATTTCATTAAATATCATGAATAGGAAGGGGGTACAGAGTTAAATGCTTAAACAATCTTGCAGAATCCTAATGCTCCAGGTAGGTATGGACTCAAGGTAGTATATTTAAGGTAGGTGTAGATACACTCAAGGTAGTTATGCAAGGCATTATATTTGATTAACAAGCAGTAACAGGGATTATTCTTTCTATGTTTCTGACAGTCAGATTCCAGCAGGGAGCTGGTTGGACATTTACAGGGATTATGGCTCACTGCAGGTTTCTAAAAAGTATAAAAGAACTATCTGAAAACCTTCACAAGAGCATAGTTCTCAGAGATACTGAATTCGGCTGCACTTCGGAAGAAAAATCACCTGAGTTTTTCCATTATATTTCTATGCTATTAGTGACAGAAAAGTTTCTAAACTGTTGCTTTTGCATGTGCTTCCACTGAAACACTCAACTCAGATTAAAATGGGATAACTCCTTTAATGCATCAACACACTGCCTCCACCACATACTCATTTGTCACAAGTACAGTCATTATATTAATATTTACTTAACATGGGTTTTTTTAAACTCTACATTAAAGGATTAATAAAGCTTGTTTAGACTGGCTAGAAAAACCAAAATTACCCCACGCAAATATTCTACAAAAAATGAGAACGTAGTCACTGATGTCATGGTTTGTACATGGTGGAGGAACAGACTCGATGCAAACTCTCTGAGTAAGTTACTGCAATGAGCATAAGAAGCAGAGCGGATTAACAGAGAGAATACACAGCTCATGAGCTGCTATCTGCTGTTTCTTGGGGAGCTTCTCTAAAGACACAGAAATGTGTGATCCCCATGAATAAAAATGGTTTCATGGTTTCAAAAGCTTTCCAGGGTAATGGTTACCAGAACACTAGCTTTCCTGCAGAAATGCTTAAGAAAGGTATGTACTCTCATTAGAACATACAACTTCGTGCAAGCTTTCAAATAAAAACATTCTGTAAAATATATTATAAACAACGTCTGTAGTTAAATCTGTGGGTTTCAGATTTATATGTGGGATTCCACAATAAAGAGTTTGTCAGACCTGGGCAGCACTCCTCTAGGCTTTACCAGCTGTATTCCAGAGTATGTCTCTGACTTTCCCCTAAACTTTGTGGATCAGCATCAGTTCTGTTTTTTCTCATGTAATAATTTAACTGTGATAAAATCTATTAATTTGGTCTTTAGTGTTGAGGTGCACAAGCAAGCTACCAGTGTGGCCTGCAGTGAATATCAGTGAACATAAAATAACTTACTTTTAGGAACCTCCAGGTGAGAGAGTGCTTTGAAGCAGAACTTCCATGAACGAGGAACTGAGTGATTCTTTAAAAGTTAACTATGGCTACAGTTTTGGCAGGTAAAATTCTGTATGTGTGCAGTTTACAATGAAAGTTTTTAGGTGTTGGTTATGTGAGAAATTGTTTAACCGTGGTAATTTCCTTTTTTACCCAAACATAGAATATAGGCAGAAATGAACTATATGGCACCCAGGGGAAAAAAATAATGAAAATACATGAAATCATGGCAGGACCATGAAACAACCAAAGAGAGCATGTTTAAAGAAGTTCTGATGCTGATCGTTCACATTCGTGATTAAACCAGTTTTATCTCATGTTTTCTCCTGGTGCTTTTTTCTTCTAATATAATTGCCTGCTGTAGCAAGGGATAGGGAAGAAGAAAAGCTTAAATAATGACAGGAAGTAAAAAAGGCATTAACAAAAAGTGTATCAAAGAGGCAAAAGGAAAATTGCATAAATTCTGGGGTGCAAAAAGGGAGGGGTGGGCTAGATCTGATATTTCTAGAGTAAAGCCTAATATATGACCAGAGGAAGTTGAGGTTTTTTAGATGCAGTATCCTTGCAAATGTTATGCTTTAGACCTGCAGTTCATGGACTCTGGTCTGCAGAGCTAAGGCCTCCACAGTCATTCCTGGCTTTCAGTTAGGAGCTGGAGAGTGTGTGGTGGCCCTTGACTGATTTTGAGAATTTGCACCAGTCTGAAGGGTTTGGGACTGTTCTTTTGTATGGTGACTATTGGAAGAAAAGAAGAGCATTTTTAAGGGCTTTGACAGGCTGTGGGGGCTTTGGGGAAGGTATAATTGGAGGGCCAGGAGTAATTTTATGGAATCTGTCCAAAAAAAAAAGTGAAATGAAGGTACCTTCTGGAATAAAAATCACGAAACCTATTGGTTTGTGGAAATGCTTCATTCCAGTATTTTCTCTGCACATGCATGAAGAAGGTACCTGTCAGGGCACATTTGTAAGCAAAATTTGAGTCTGACATCCGGTTCCTATCATTGCTAGTTCTGCTTACAGCTCTGGAGGCTTTAGACAAAAGCACTCCTGACACAACTGATTTGTCTGCACTGCTCATTTATTTTCTCTCAGGACCCCGTGGTTAAGCCACTTTGTTGTTCATACTTTTTACAATGATGTAGAAATGCTTGCCCTAGGATCTGAGCCATAACCTCATGAGGTGGGAGAGGATTGTATAATAGCACCATGACAAACCAGCTCAGGACTGCAGGATGTTGGAGTGGTTCCCCACAGAAAAGTAAACCGTTTGTTTTTAAATCATTACAACAACCATTTGCTCTAGAAATTTCCATCCTTTTGGACATCTTTTTTTTGTGGGGGAGCAACAGGAGAGAAACTCAGTTCATGTATTTACAGTTATTTTTAATATTTCTGAGTAAAAGTTTGTCATTGGTAGTCCAGTCCTAAGCAGAAGCTTTTTATTTCTATGTTTGATATAAAAAGAATTGTAAAAATATTATATATTTTATTTGCAACACTGCTTAGACTTTAAATGTTGGAAAATAATTCTTAGGGGTATCTATCAGGAAGTAAGCTGCTTTTCTTCTGTCTTTTGATTTTTGCCTAATTCCAATGATATATGCATAAATTAGTTCCTTTAATGGAATCCTGATAATGATTTTGGCATTTCCTTGCCAAGACTTGTCACAAACATGCACACTTCAATGAACAGCAGCTGCAGTGGGAGGTCAGGTTGAATTAAAGGGGGAACATAGAACATGTCCTTCTAGGTGAACTGATCCCATAGACTTGTCATCATCAGGACACTGCAGAGATTGTTCTGGGTGTAAATGTTCAAAGGGCTATAATGGAGCTAAGCAACAAAACCATATTTGACAAGTAAGAGGGATTTTGGAACTTATCTCCCTCTTCTTCTGAAAAGTTGATCTTTGAAACTCTCAAATGATCTGATGAAAATTCCAAATAATAAGCATTGCTCATATTTTAAGTTGGAGTAGACCTCTGTGTCCAGCCACCTGCTGAGAATATCACTAATTAGAGCAGCTTGCTCAAGGCCTTGTCCAGCTGCATTTTCAGTATCTTCAAGGATGGAGATGCCAAGTCTCTTGGCAGCCTGTTCTGGCATTTGGTGCACCTCATTATGAAAAAAATTTTCCTGATCTCTAATCAGAATTTTCTGTGTTCCATTTTACATCTGTCATCTCCTGTCCTATCCCCTCCAATGGCTTCATGTCCTTTATTTCCTCCTATCAAGCAATTTAAAAAAGCCTTCTCTTTTTCAGGCTAAACCAGCCCATTTCCATCAGGCTCTCCTCAATACCTGCTGCCAAGTATTAATAGTAGGTTGTTCTACTTGAATTTGAGTGACAGAAGCACACGACCTCTTCAGTTTGACTTCAGAATTCTCTCTGAGGGACTCTGTGCTTTTTGCTGACCAGACCCAACCCAGAGGGAAGTGTGTGGCTTCCCTGAGGCCTGGGTAAGGGACATCACCAAGAGACTTCCCAGCCTGGTACAGCCCCACTGATTGTTACCCTCTTACAGTTGCCTGAGTGGGCAGCAACGAAGTCCCAGCAAAAAGGATAACAATGAGGAGGGGCCTCAGATCCTTGGGAAAACTGGCCAAGGGATCTGGAGCACATGGTCTCTTCTGTACTGCTAGTTGCAGGGAATGATGGAGCAAGAAACAGGAAAGTCATGCAGATAAACACCTGGCTTCAAGACTGGTGTAAACAGCATTTTGTGGTTTTTGATCGTGGGTCAGTTTATACAACACTGAGCTTGTTGGCAGCAAATGGGGTCCACCTGTATCAGAAGGGAAAAGGGATCTTAGCTGAGGACTCACCAGGGCTCATTGAGAGGGCTTTAAACTAGATTTGAAGTGTGACAGGGGCATAGCCAGACTTGACAGAGATAAGGTGTGAGGCCAGCCTGCTGGAAAGCAGCTCTGAGGAGAAGTCCCTGAGGTCCTGGTGGACAACAAGCTCTCCATGAGCCAGCAGTGTGTCCTGGAAGCCAGGAAGGCCAGTGGTATCCTAGGGTACATTAAGAAGAGCACTGTCAGCAGCATCTACTCAGCCCTGGTGAGGCCACACCTGGAGTGCTGTGTCCAGTTCTGGGCTCCTCAAGACAAGCGGGACACAGAGCTCCTGGAGCGGGTCCAGTGGAGAGTGACAAAGATAATGGAAGGACTGGAGCATCTCTCTTAAAAGGATAGGCTGAGGGAGCTGGGCCTGTTTAGCCTCAAGAAGAGAGAAATGAGAGGGGACCTTATCACTGTCTGTCAGTGCCTGCAGGAAGGATGTCAGAGGGTGGACCAAGCTCTTCCTGGTGGTGCTGATGAATAGGACAAGAGGCAATGGGCAGAAACTGATGCACAGAAGTTCCACCTGAACATGAGGAAGGATTTCTTTCCTGTGCAGTGATCATGCACTGGAACAGATTGTCCAGAGAGGGTGTGGAGTCTCCCTCACTGGGGATATTCCAGAAGCCTCTGGAGGCAATGCTGTGTCCCATGCTCTGGGATGGCCCTGCTCGAGCAGGGAGGTAGGAGCAGATCACCCAATGTGCTCCCTTCCAGCCTGACCCAGTCTGTGAGTCTCTGCAATGTTTATATTCTTCTCTACCTGTACCAGCTAATATAGTTTGTCTGGGTTGTTTTTTTTCACATAATATAAAACATGCTGCCTCTATCTGAGAAGAGCTCCATTTTCTCTCAGGAAAGTTAATGTGCTGTGCTAGCATTCTGCTAAATGTTTGGGTTTCAATAGATTTTCTCCACATGCAGATACTGAAAGTCATGTAAGAATTTATTATTTATTATCAAAACAATAAATTTCCAAGGAAATGTAAAATTATTTAAAATCAACTTTTCTCATTGCAAATAAGAAACTGTTGATGAGACAACCTTAAATATAATAATAAATATTAAGAAAGTGCCTTTACAATAAACTGGTTGTTTAAGGATTAATGTAGCATGTTTCAAGTAGTGATTTATGAATGATGAGTCAGACTTGGAATTCAGGACTTGCTTGACAAAGCAGCACAAACAATATAAAAATTTTGCATGATTAAATTGCTTAAGCTCAATTTGCTATTAGCTTTTGTTAAATTATTCCAAAATAAAATCAAATCCAGATTCAAACCCTGGACCTTCTCTCTCATGATCTGAATAGAGACAAGTAGAATCTGCATTCTCTAGCCTCAAGATGCTCATTAAACTTAGAGTTTTCACTGAGAAACCATAGACTTATGAAGGGATTGAATCAACAGCTGGCATTTCTATGAGCTTTGAGTTTTCATTTAAGACATTTAATTCTAGTGTGTGTCTGATGATTTCATATGTCTAGCTGTAGATAATTTGTTCCGTATCATATCTAATATAGGTCAGGATAGCCTTTTGATTTCCTTAGAATACAAGGATTTCACAAAGCTCAAAGTGGGGCCTCTTTGTGCCTTCTGAGCTGGGAGGAGAAATGCCATCAGTCAGTTCTGGGGCCGTTCCATGTGTGAGTTCCCAATGACCCTGGCACCCAGATAACGTGAAGGGAAGCAGCACTTTGCAACACCCTCACCCAGCTCTTTTGGCTGCCCACAGAGTATCATTGCTGCCTGAATGGCGTCTGTGAGCCCTGCTGGGGAGGTGGTACATTCTTCCAGGTGCATTTCTTTCCTTACTTGTGTGTGTTTGCAGGTGCTCAGGGACCTCATTTCAGGGTAGTCTGTTCAAAGGGCTTTATCTCACTAACACTCTCCTTTGCAGACACAGCCAGGTAATGTATTTTAATGTTCTTTGCAATTGCTTACCTAGAATGGTATTGTGGAAGTCAGGTATTCCATTTATTCTTACACAATTTATTTTCTAATGAGTTTTTTAAAAATCCTATCTCCTCTGGAACTTGAAATTTCCTAAGAAGTTAAAGAAAAACAAAGAAACTTGTTTCGTACTTTGCTAATTCTTTACTTGACTGTGTCCAGGTTTTAATTTTATAGGCCTTCATTATAACACTTTTTCTTCCCCAATATCTATTGATTAACTTTTTAATTTCCTCACAGGATGGCTTTTGTATAATGCACATTTTTCTGAAGAGTCTCAGAATTTTTCAGTTCTTTGATATATCAATTGAAAACTGATTTGCCTATTGAAACTGGGTGGACTCCTTAAATAATAATCTATTTTCAGCTTGTTTACTTTTTGGGTTTTTAAAACTGACTGCTTTCTGAGGGCTTCATTGGGGTTTTTTTAATTGACTTAGGGACACCTAACTCAAGTTTTCATTGAATTATTCTCCAAGTTGGTGTCTGAACCATAATCCCAAGAATCTATAAGAAGAAATTAATTTTTTATACAGCACAAGTTTTAGTAGGTACAAGTCAGATGATCCACTTAATTGCAAAACTAATTTAGCCTTAAAGGGAACAGGTTGGAATGTGTGTCCACAGGTTTTAGCAATTCTCTGTGGTAATACCAATTGACGTCCAGGCACGTGTCTTGTTATTTCCCATGTATGGATTTTGGATATGCAGTTGTATAAATACCCTGTTCCCTTTAGTCCCCATGATAACATCAGAAGGTAGACTGAGATTTTTTCCTTGCTTTTTTTTGATAGACTCAGAACCGTATGAAGCTGATGGCTGACAACTATGAGGATGACCACCTCAAATCCTCATCCCATTCCAACCAAACCAACCACAAGCCCTCCCCTGACCAGGTAATGTCTCTCTCTTTTTTGTTTTTAAAGTAATTTTTACTGTGAGGGCAGACGATTTTGTGTCATAAGTCATTTTCCCTGACTTACATGCTTGCAGTACCTTGGAACAAAAGAAGCATTCCAGAATGCGCTTATAAACAGAACTGGATGTTGCTGTTGGGTTGGCTTTGTGTAAAGCTCCTGAAATGTGAATGAACAGTTCCTGGTACCAAGCTGTCGTTAGGTGGGTGGAGAGGAGGAGGTCCATTGAAAAGGAACAAAAACTTTACTCTCCTGAAATGCGAGACTCGAGTGCTGTATGACATATTCAGAATTTAGAAGCTCAGGTTTACTGCTTGAGTGTGTGGAGTCTACGGGACTGTTTCTTGTCTTCAGTAGCAGGAAGTCATGCTCCAGGATCAGCTTTCTGATCTATGGATTGCAAACGAGTAGTTCCCTTCATTTCCCATGAGGAAATGCCGGCCTCGGTGCCAAACGAGCACAGACTGCTCCCTCACAAACTCAATGGGCCGTGAACTGAAGGAAAATCAATTTGCCATCTCCAAAGCAGTGAGCAGCCTCCTGTGGCATTTACAAAGCACAGCCGTGTGCTTGATAACTATTAGAGAGATTAACCATCCCTTGGGTAGCACAGAAAATGCCAACATAATTGCACATCCCATGTTGTAATCTCATCCGCTGCAGTTTAATTAAAACATTAGCCATCATTATTCACTGCCTCAATGGAGTAAAGGAATGCTTCTCTTTGCTCTCTGACTCATGTAGAAATTGGTGAGATCTGAAGGGAAGCATCTCACTCTAGACCTTTAAGTGCCAGCCTAGTGATACACAGAAATAATGAGTAAGGTACAAGAGGAAAATGGCAAAAGCCAATTACTTATTCACCCTGCGAAAACAGATCTTGAAAAATCTCCTTTCATGTCTGCATCAGAAAACGAGGAGTTTATACGAAGAAAAAAACAGAAAAATTCTCATTTTCAAAGGAACTTCCCTTCACATCTTAATTTAATACCTTCCTCCGCTGTATGTTGACTGGCTTGAATTTTCTGCAGTGTTTTTGGAAGATGCTGGTGTTTCACTCTCCTTTTTCAGGAGAGTGAAACTGTTAATACTGAAAATCAAATGAATTTCCTAATCTTAATTTGGCACAAATGTTAGAATATATGTTGTTTCTACACTGAAGTCTACAGAGAGCTGAAGCCATTTCCAGCATGTAAATTCAGTACATGTTGCAAATGACTGCAGCGTAGCATTCACAGATGAAATGACAAGGTAACACATAAAAGTGAAATAAAATTTAGACATTTACAGAAATTCTTGCAAAGACCCCGCAGGGAAGGGCAATAGGGAAGAGGGGGTGGGAGGAGGCTCTGATTGCACTTCCCCTTTGCAAAGGGGCATTTTGAAAGCTGACAAAGCCTACAAGTGAGCAAAGAAAGCTGTACCTCAAGGTAGCTCAGAATATTGCATAAGGAATCGAAACGCTTTGTACTACTGTTTGTACTTACATATGTGCTTTAAATACTAACCAACTCTTTATTTCATTCCCATGCTGCTCTGGGGCTTTCCTCCCATTGCCACCTGTGCACCTCTAGGATGAGGAGGAGGGTATTTGGGCATAACCAGTCAGATGCTCTTAGCTCAGCCATTTTGTTCAGAACGGTGAG